>QLPD01004673.1:0-35600 GCA_003314085.1 Hymenopellis raphanipes
ACGACTCGAGTCCGCCGCGAGTTATGAGCAGTGACTTAGGGTCACGAGTACTCGCCCGGCGAGTGCCGAGTCGACCCGAGTATGCACTCGTGGTGATCTCTAATCCGCTACAATGTTAAGCTCCGTTGCAAGCGATCTCGTCTTCTCATCTAGCACTACCAGATTAGCATTACACCAGTTCTGCACCTTCTCATAGCTCGGATCTCGGACTCCTGTTCCATTAAACAAGGACCTGCATAGGTTCGTGCAGCTATGAGCGACTTGTCGATCCAACAAGATGCCAGGACCATAGGTAGAAACGATCTAGAAAACAAGAAGTGCTTGGGGACGACCTTCTGCAACTGTACTCTCAAAGCCGAGCTAATGGATTAACACCGTGAGTATGTGCTCGGCAATGACAGCCACAGATGGATTCAATATGTGACGCTTCGGAAAATTCATGGAGAAGGTGTTGCGAGTAGCCGAAATTGACAAGGAGGGAAGATAGGTTTTAGCTCTAAAAGACTGTTGAAGAGGGGTCTTGAATGTTCGCTGATAAGTACCCTAGAGCACTTCGAATATCATAACAAAGCTTCTTCAGCTAGTGTTCTGTCTCTGCCTCATCCATAGCCCGAATTCCTTCTTCGACCTCGTGGTTGAACCACGTCCACATAACTAAAGAATGAAGGAGAAGGTCTTGAGTTGCAAGACGAGCTCGAATATCGGTCGACTGCTGCTGCGCACTAAGCCATCGGATATGCGCTGCAGCGGCGGCTTGCGCGCTTGGATCGTCGACCGGTACACTCATAATCATGATAAAGTTAGTCCAGCTGCCCCAGTCATCGCTGATAGCCTGACGAGTATAGCTCTTGAGGTGTTCCAATGTTGCAGATAGTGCAGACGGTGTCAATACGACAAGTAAATCTCCTTAAATCACAGTTCATTCCAGTAAAAAGTACTATACATCGCTTATAACAGACCTTTAGAACCTCGAGTGAACTTGGATATTACAGCTTCATCATCATCGACATCATCCTGAAAGTCTGTGAGCAATGATTGAACAGAACTAACAAGAAATCTTACCTCTGTGATATTGTTCTGTCTGCACTTGCGCTTCTTCCTTTGATGCGTCTCAACCTCCTCTACTTGCTCCTCACGGTTGATGTCATCGTCAACTTCCTCTAGCAAGACGTTCTTCAACATGCCTAGAAATAGATTAGTACCAGGATGATGAGGTTCGCCATGCAACATACCTCTACGTCGCACTGCTGATCCTCCAGCTGGCTCATCTGGATTCTTGCTTGATGCAAAAACGCGAAGTGGAATAGTAGAAGCGTTGTCACAACTTAGTTGGTCCCATGCCTCCATAATCGATCCGTTGAGACGAGGATTTCCGAAAGGATACTGCTGGCGTTCAACATCGTCAGAGGCTTGCCATTGACGTTGCACAAGAACATCGCCGCTGAGAGGAAGCGCCGGTCCCGCCTGAGAATCTTCAGAATGCCAGCCCCGACCAGTGTCTCATGATTCTCCAAGTATATGGTTCCCGGACTCGTCAACGATAGACATTGAAGCTAAGAATGCGTTCAGGTCAAAGCGAAGTCCGAGCGATGCAGGCATTTGCAATAGATAGTTCGCGACCTTCTGTGCGATGGCACGAGCAACATAGTTTAAGAACGATTGGCAACTCAT
Source organism: Hymenopellis raphanipes (assembly GCA_003314085.1). Taxonomy (NCBI): domain Eukaryota; kingdom Fungi; phylum Basidiomycota; class Agaricomycetes; order Agaricales; family Physalacriaceae; genus Hymenopellis; species Hymenopellis raphanipes. Next base: position 1,672 of record QLPD01004673.1, read on the forward strand.
CATCCAACTGCCGTAAGTAAGCATATTGAGATGATTTGTCCTGCTGCGTATGTTAAAGAAATTCTTTTCACTGGACAATATTAGTACAATTGAAATCAAGTCAAAGAGAAGAACGTACCACTACGTCTGGATCTTAGTAGCAATGGTATCCAATTGACCTTATAGAGTTGCTTCGAATGCCCAGAAAGAGCATGCGTTGAATAACGACTAAGGACAATAAGAAATCACAGTTGCACAGTAATACAGAGGTCCTCGAGGATTTGCAAAGGTCTTCCATCAAGAAACCTGTCCGCCATGGCGATGAAGACTAGAAAATCTGACCAATGACTGTGAGCAAAGAATCCAGCCAAGTTCGAGCTCCACAATATAGAAGATTTGTTCCTCAATGTCGTCGTTGGTAAGAGAGAGCATATGCATGATGGTTTCGAGTGCGGAATCGTTCTGAGCATCGATATGGAAAACACTGAATGAGCCGAACTGGGTGATAGCACCAGATTCCTTGTCAACTTCTTGAAGATCAAGTCGTCGTTGACCTAATGTGAGGTAAATACAGATTAGGAAAAGTCTGTCCACCTGCTCACCTTTACTATCCGCAGCTACCAGGTTCAACTGTAGCGCGGGCGTAAAGACATTGCCATGCATTTTAATGCGTGGCATGTTACAACTTTCAACAAGGTTTGTGATAACCTTGATATCGGCAGCTGTTAAGCTCTTCTCGACAGCAGCAGCAGCGCTTTCACATACAATCTATGTACTATTAAATGTGGTTTTAGGGTAAAGGAATTTGTACTCACCGCATTGAGTTGACGCCGAAACTCTAAATACTCTGCCTCTTCACTCACAAGACCCTCTCCAAACTTCGCCCTGGCATACAGTCCACTAGTGCCTTTTATGTGTTGTGTATTGAGATGATTTGTGTAAATACGAACACCTTTCTTGAGAGATGGTGCATGAGGCGATCTTTCAAAATAAGTTCCACCATTGCCCTGCGCGTTTGGCGGATTTGCAGTCAACAGTTCATTGTCACCAAGAATCCTTTGAGAAATGTCCAGATGATGTGCTTGCAGATCTGATGAGAATGAGGAACTAAACGAAGGACATTAGCAAACGAAGAGAATTGTGGAAACAATCTTATGCGGCTACACCTTATGTCTTCAAACGATGAGGAGTACTTGGAGACGCATGAGAGTTTTGTATGTAGACTACTGGATTATTGTCAGGGTCTAAAAGGTGGACGTCTGAGAGATTGTTTAATGAAGAACAAAGAAAATAATGAAGATAGGCGCACCCTTATCTGAGTAAATATCAAGTAGTGCAGTCCTTGACAACATAGCCTCACTCCCTTCTACTGACAAATCTGCATAGAGAATGTACGTCTCCTCTTGGAATGTTCAGTTCCGCAACTTATGGTCCTCGACTTGATATAAAGCAGAGAATTTGCCACGGCGACTAGCCTGATTGAGTGGTGTGCCAGGTGGCGGAGGATTCATTGGAGGACGAGGTAAAGGGTGAGGTGACGGTGAGGACGACGAATGCGAAGATGAGGCGCCGTATGAAGTAGGAGAGTGACGACCGATAAACCTTGATCTTGGGGGCACAAAGACGCCTAGAAAGTTGTTACGGGGAAGCACATACATGACAATGAGAGAGGAAGAAGAGGGAGCAAGAGAGGGAGCCATCTTATATAGTGAGTTTTGAGTCTTAGACTCTAAAATTCTTGCGCATGACAGGTCTAACATGTAGTGCACAAACAAGGGGATTGCACAACAAACAAGTCGAATAGAAAATGATGTCTTCAACGCGCAGCGGTCTTACCTATCTGAAAAAGTGTGTCAAGTTCGAGTGTGCAATCGGAGTAAACAACAGTCTTACCTATGGAGGTTTTGTCTCGTTCACCTATCCAACTAATCCAGGTTCGCCCGCTCACAGTGATGAAATCCTTGCATTTTTACCTACAGTAAATGATGCATTTCTAAAAAGATCAGGAGGTCGAAGTGCATCATTTGCTAGTGACAGGATTGCTCAAGTAGATGTCAGAAGAAAGTAAATCACCATGAGGGTCCAAGTTAGCGACGAACTGGAGAAGATAGTCATGCAGATCGTCGCTTAGAGCAAGGCTATGCAACGAAAGATCGCTGTCGTTAAAAGAACCCAGCAGGAGCACTTGTTTTAGGTATCTAGATACTGTGAATAAGTGAGTTAGCCAATATGACGAAAACAGCAGTGACAATCTATACCAATTCAGCATCTACGAAAATTTATCCGCTTAAAATCGACACTGCTTAAATGCCGTTGGAATTTCTCAGAGTCACAAGAATCCTCAAATGGAATATGGATAACGCATCTGAAAACGCGTGTCAAAGTTCAGGTGCGGGCACTGGGATGGACACAGTCTTACTTATGACTGAGGCAAGGTTTAGTCTCATTCGCCCGTTCAAGAAGAGTTCAACCGTCCAAGGAACCGTCCCAACAAAAGTTCACCCGTTCAGCAAATTCGCTCATCCATCTGAAATCGACCCAAACCTAAACTCATCCAGCCTCTCTGCTCATAGCAAATGACGCATTTCGACCTTCCGATCTAGAAGGATCAGAAGGTCGAAATGCATTATTTGCTGTAGGGGGATCGAGAGGTCGAAATGCATCATTTGCTATGGGCAGAACTTGCTTGAGCAGACGCAGGTTTGAAGTCGGACGAAACTGATCTTTATTAGCATGTCAAACTCGTCCAGGATACTCAGCCATTCGGCTTTGATATTGGCACGTAGCCAAGTCGAGAAGAGGTGACAGAATATCGCAAAATAGATGTGATAGTGGTAGTTGCTGGTTAAGTCGAGTGATCGACGGAGTCACCATTAAGATCCACCCTTCTTCCGACGTTCCTTCTGATTATCATATTACAAGTTAGTTGCGTTTTTCTTGAACCTGCAGGTATATTCGTGCATTATATTTTTATGCCATATTGATATTTGCTTAAATCTTGAGCAGCTTGACTCATTCTATAGTAATAAGTCTGACACTCCAGAACGTCCAACTTGTATGATCATTACGATCGACGATGCTGATCAAGACATGGGGGTTGAGGAGACATTGTAAAAATGGTCGCTCTAGTACTAGTCGCTCAAATGAGAATGCTTCTTCAGAGTGCAAGTAATAATTATGTACGACATAGTTGTAAAGCGGGTCGTCCACTTTATCTCTAACTACCAAGACAAAATGTTCACTACACAGTCCACAACTACTGGCACACCCCAGAATCCAACTCCTGCTCGAAGAGACCATGGAGAAGAAAATGTTACTGTAACGCATGTGACGCAGGTAGTGCAAGCGACACAGTTAAATGCATCGCTATGGAGAAAGTACATGGTATCTACTTAATGAGATTAATCTTATTTTTATTTTTAGGCCATTTATCATTATAAACATGTGCATAGAGCAGATGTGGGCTGCCGCTCATGAAGCGACAAACAACAATAAACCCAATGAATAGCGTAAGTTTGTCTTATCAGCAGAGAGTTTGGCAGATATTCAGTTCGTTCTGGAGGTATAACATTCTATGCATCTCTGGGACTTGCCAAATCCATCCGTCAAGCCTTAGATCGTTGATCGTCATCTGCTTAAAAGATTTATATATGCGATTACCTAGCAGTCCGTGCCGCTCAGCAGTTAGCAGCTCAAAATAAATTATCTCATTGAAAACCTCTTTTTCTTTCCTTCATCTCGCGTCTCGTAAACATCTTTCTTCACCTCCTAGCCACCCCTCCACTACACCATATATAGCATAGTAGACACTTTATGATACACTGAATTAATAAGCCCTTTAAGGTCCGTTTTGGCCTAACTTTGTGTAAACTAAAAGCATAGGTCGATGTAAACGCAGATTCCAGAAGTAGGAATTTCAGAGGCCTTTGTATGCTTCACACCTCTCCTCCATTCTTCTTCCACCTTCCTGCACAAGGAAGTTAAATCAGCTAGTTTTATTTGAGTCAAATCGAGTCAAACTGTTATCTGGTCAAAGAATTGCCTTTTTTGATCAAAGGCTCACTCCCTGCTGCTTCTACTGCAGCCTACCTCCCTTCCAGTTATTGACCTACACTTACCTAGCTTGTGTTTGGTGTTGCAGTAGTAACAGAGGCCACTTCTAAGGTGCTTTAGGAAGTGTAAGCTTGATAACTAATACTCTGCTTCTTTGCCTTTTACCATTATCTTCTCTCTGAGGCAAGCAGATTATTATCCCTCCAGTCCTCTTGTTCAGGACTGATGCCACACCCTTCTAAAGCACTGTCTGAAGCCCTCTAATCAGCCCCAAACCAGTTCAGACAGGCCCAAAGTGCCCAATTTGTGGGAATTGCACACTTTTGCTCTACTAGGCAAGCACTACTCTCTCTACTCAGTCCTCCTGCTCAGGGCTGATGGATAGATCCACTAGGAGCCTATTGCCACCATTTGCTACACCCCAAACTCGCAAATCCTGTCCCTGCTCCCAGTATGTGCTTATGTCTCATATCCAGCCATTCAATTCTGATGGCTTCTATACCTAAATACCCATTTCTTCTCAAGAACTTCTTATCAAGGACATCTCTGTGGGCTATCTGGTTACAGGTGTGCTCTCTGCATTGTCTCATTCCCATCTCTGCTAATCTGTGTTATCTGATCACAGTTAACTTCGCTTTTTTATGTTCCCATTCATCTCTCTCACAGTAATTACATTTTATGTATTATCTACATTCCATATACTGTAAAGCACTTTATGATATGCTGAATTGATGAAGCCTCTTGGGGTCTATTTTAATCTAATTCTGTGTAAACTAAAAACATAAGCTTAAGGAGTGATTAATAATTGATCATTAGAAGAGCGGTTCTTAATAAATGAACAAGATTTATCATTTTTTATGAATGCTGATTTATAACTACAATTGTGCGTTTCGAAAAGCCTACAATAAAAAATTCTCACAAAAAAACATGAATCAGCTAATGAAACCAGTCACTTCAACAAAGCGCACTTATAAAGGAAACTATCCGCCAAGTTTTATAAGCTAAAAATAAAGAAGAATATTATAAAATTCGCTGATATATGGAGAAAACTCCACTAAATTTTAGAAGTCAAAGATGAAGAAGAATGTTATTGAATTCGCTGATACATGCAATATTTGCCTAAAGATTAAAACTTTAAACTTCAATAAGTATTACTACTTAATATTGAATCCAATTCCACTTCGACCATATCAATATGTATCAATAGACTTCATTGTAGATCTGCTTTGGTCACACAAGTTTAATGCTATCCTTATTACAGTAGCTTATTTATTCAAATACATTTAATTTATCTCTACCACTACTAGAGCAGACGCAAAAGAATTTGCTCAGTTATTCGTGAAGCACATAGCCTCTAGGTTCGGACTCTCAGATGATATAATAACAAATAGAAATTCTAGATGGACTTCGAAATTCTGAAAAGATATATTCAAATTTCTAAAAATCAAGATAAGCCTCTCTTCTATGCATCATTCTCAGCATGACAGACAAACTAAGATTATTAATCGATAATTGAAAGTGATGTTATGAGTTTACATAGAGGGTAATAACAGCTTCTAGTCTGAATGACTCGCAGTACTTGAATTTGCGTATAACTCTCATGTCAGCGCATTGATAAAGGACTTGCCCTTCAATATGCTTTACAGATTTTAGCCTACTTCATCTTTGAATCAGTTAATGTGTTTCTATCAATTAGATTGAATAGAAAAATCAAAATAATTCATTAAAGATAGCAAATTTTTCATACAAGCAGCAAAACTCATTCAGAGGTGGATTGTTTCTTTCGAAATACAAAAAGTCATCAACTTCAAAGTATTCAAGCTATGTCTTAGCAGCAAATATTCAGGATCTTTTATATTCAACATTAAGCATCTTAAAGCTTACAAGAAGAGCCCATTCAAATAGAGGAAATGAACGCAATTAGTGGAGACTCGCAATGACAAAGAAAGGAATGAGAACGAAATAGAAGATATTATGGAATATAGATATCGGAGCAGTTAATTGGAATTCCTTCTTTGATAGGTAGGTCGCAAATCCTCAATTCGACTCTTAAGCGACTACTGCAGATGTTATAAATGCCTCAGAGTTAGTTTATATATATCGAAAGGCTTATAATTCAGTTGAAGAAGAAAATTAATTTATTACGAAAAATGAAAGTAAAAATATAACAATGAATGTTAGGTGAAAAATAGTAGTCGTGGAAAGAGATGAGAAAAGCAAGAACATGAGAAGAATACGAGGATGTGACAACATTAGAAATCAGCTTTAATTTAAACCTGTTAGAAAGAAGAAACAAAACAAAACCTCAACTCATACTTATCGTCAGCACCAGGATACTTCATACTTGAAATGCTCTACAACCCTTTCCTTATCAATAATGCCAATTAAGTCACCTATCATCAAATTCTAACTGAACCAGCTTTAGAACAGTTAGATCTAATCTCGATTAATAATATACATTTAGATCATCTGAAACGTGTAATTTCACTTGCTCATCATTTTAGAATCAGCGTAGTTGTCGTCTCGCCCTCAAAGGAGTTCTTGCAGAAGGTAATCATTGATTTTAAAGATTTGAAGGTTACGACAAGCTACTTAATAAACGCATAGTGAGGCCAAAGTCGTTCAGCTACAATATGATTAGATATGCAATGGTATGAGGATCTGAATCTAGAGAACTCTCCTCCTCTCATAAAAACGAGGAATGATAGAACTTGCGTACATTTTAACACAAAAAGAGCAAAGATGAAATAGACAAAAAGAGATCTTACCTTTATCACGCAGTACTTTTAGGAGATTTTCTGTTATTCAACATTCATCACTCTTCCTTCAATTTTAGATTCTTCTATCTTCAACTATTCATTGTTATCGTATGAGACTGTGCAAAAGATTTGGCAGTTATTTAAAATAGCAACATAGTTGGAAAATCATCCGCAGTTGATATTTCATAATTAATCGCAAGAAATGAGGAATAATTTTCAGTAAGCAGGTTAGAAAGTGATTGAAAGTAAGCAGGTTAGAGAGTGATTGAATGAAATAAAGGTGATGAAAGAATCGAACAGAGAAACGATTTGTGACTTAGAAGATATATCACATAAACTTCTAGTTTAGTAAGAACTTAAAAATAACATTCTGATCACAATGATTCGTCAATCACTACCTTCGATATCACTATCTAACCACGGTCTAAGACTCAACATCAGACTAAATCAACGATATTACGCCATTTGTCATTAGAGACCTCAACGAGTCAGCGGATCGTGCGAGTTTATCCGTACTCGATCCGCTCGGCCTTCTCGGAGATCCGATCCGTTTGATCCGTAGACCCGTAGCGGGTCGGATCAGTAATGGATCGCGGATCGAGCTCTAGAGGCACGAGTACTCGCCGCGAGTACTCGTCTTGACTCGTCAATATTTAGGTCTGTATTTAAACTTAATTTACAAATTTTTTCTCAGTTCAACGGCCTCTTGCGTCACCCAGAACAGACATGCGCGAGAATTTCTCGCGATTCGGTGTTTCGGGCCGAGTCCCGAGAGGACGCGTAAGCGTCTGATCGATAACTCGATCTCGATTATCCTTGTCTCTTACCACCACCACGACCTCCTAGTGAGCGACAACCGTCGCCACTACCACTCTGACAGCCGTCAGGTGGCTTCTGGGATGAGGATTTGAGCTCTGGCTCCGTGCCAGGCTTACTGCTGCTGTCTTTGTGACAGCAGCAGTTGACAAGGACGACTTCGGCGAGGAGGACGACTTTGGACAACGGCTTGACGACGACCGCCGCCGTCGTCACCACCATAACCACCACCGTTGCCGCCACCACCACCAGCATCACCACCATCGTCGCCACCACACCACCCTGGCACCACCACTCCTAACACCACTACCACGACTCCCGCACCCACACCCACCGCCACACCCATCTCCACCACCCTCAGTCTGCGTCATGCGTGGTTGAGCGTCCCCGTGCCATTGCCCGGGGATACCCATCACGCATGAATGGATTTGGGCGGTCTGGTACTCGAGTTTACTCGAGTACTCGACCCGCTCGGCGTTCTCGGTGATCCGATCCGTCTGACTCGTGGATCGATAGTGGGTCGGATCGTCCAAGGATCACGGATCGACCTCTCCAGCCACGAGTACTCGTGTGATGGATCGCGAGTCAAACTCGAGTTTGACTCGTTGAGGTCTCTATTTGTCATGAGTTAGATCGTCTATTATCTGCTTCGGAGATATATCCCTTCTATTGCGACGACTTTTCTTTTACCTTATAGAAATATAATGAGCATTTCATCTAACTTCATTATATATTCGCAACTAAAGACCTCAACGACTCAAACTCGGATCAGATCCGCGATCCATCACGCGAGTACCCGTGGCTCAAATCGCTGATTCGCGATTCTTGTCTGATTCGACCCGCTACGAATTATGGATCAAGACGAGTCGGATCGCCGAGATCGCCGAGCGGGTTGAGTACTCGAGTAAACTCAAGTATTCCACACACCCAAATTCATTCATGCCTGACGAGTATCCCCAGGCAATGGCATAGGGACACTCAGCCATGCATGAGGCAAGGACTGAGGGTGGTGAGAGTGGTGTGGGAGTGGTGTGGGAGTGGTAGTGATGTAGGAGTGGTAGTGGTGTAGGAGTGGTGGTGGTAGTGGTGGAGATAGTAGGGGTAGTGGTGGAGATGCTGGTGTAGTAGATAGAAAGATAAAACTCACTATGCCTCAGTTTACGCCCGCTTCCACATCCTCGCCCACATCGCGTCCATCAATAACCACATCCATACCCGTATCGCCTCTGCGCGTATAGCGCCATCGGATTCGCGAATAGTTGCGCGCTATCATTCGTCTCGCGCAAAGTCGTCGTCCAGCTATCCAGTCGTCCGCCAGTCGTCCTGTACTGCTGGTGTCAGAAAGACAAGCAGCAGGGGGCTTGACACATAGCCAAAGCCCAAATACGCATCCAAGAGGCCACCTGACAGTCGTAAGAGTGGCAGTGGCGACGGCTGTTGCTCACTGGGTGGTTGGGGTGTGGTGGCGATGATAAAAGGATAAGAGAAAACCATCCGATCGCAGGCTTATGCGGCCTCTCGGGGTTTGCCGGATCGTGAGAATTATAGAGAAATTCACCCGAATGACTCATTTGGGCGACGCATAGGCCCGTTTGACTTGGTAAAAATTTGTAAATTTACTTTAAATATATAGTAACATATTCACAAGTCAACACGAGTACTCGCAACGAGTACTCATGCCTCCAGAGGCTGATTCGCGATCTATATGCGATCTAACCCGCTACGGGTCCACGGATCAAACGGATCGGATCTCCGAGATGTCTGAGCGGATCGAATACAGATAAACCTATGTGATCCGCTGACTCGTTGAGGTCTCTATTCGCGACTAATTTCCCAAGAGCATTATTAGACGACTTTGTTAAAACATATCTATTTGCTGATAAAAGGTAAAAGTCTTTCCAGATCGCAGTCCTCTTGAAAAAACTTGCATCCTTCTGCTATGTATGCAATATTCATTCTCCAGCCACTCTTAAACGCTATCACATCGTATTTTACTCCAACTAATGATTCGTCTATCCTTCTGGGATGCAAGTTGAAGTTTTATTTGAAAAGGTTTTGCATGTTGCCATGAACTTAAGGTTGTATCAGAAGATGATAACTTTTTTAGAATAGCACGTCTCTTCTCATAGATCGAAGCTAGAGATTAAGCAAATATCTCATCTTCCTTTCTCTTACCTTAGAATGGAAGCAGAGTACGACGAAGCGGAGATAATACTGAACATTGACTTTATGAAGACTATGATTTTTAGCATATTTTCAGAATATTTGTCAGAGATGATGGATGCGCAAAATGAATCGAATACAAGTGACGATGTTGAAGATAGCCCAGAGTATCACTTAAGTTCGCCTACTTAGTCCCATTTGTCGACTCCTCCTGCTCGAACAACTTTAACGTTGAGGCGGTGTGATAGTGAAGTTGAAAAGAAGGCAATTTCGAGTAGGAGGGCACTATAATACGGATCAACGATATGGTAACGAATCAGTACAATTCTCTTAAGCATAGACAGTGACGACTGATTCTACGTAACTAAATATAATTCTTACTCTTAATTATTTATATAAATACATGATAGCTAGCTCACTACATGAAGGCTCCAGATTTTTCAGTTAAAATTATAGTAAAAAAACTTATAGGTTTTTAACTAGTTTTTTAAATTAAAAATTATATAAATATATTTAAGACATTTTTACCTATATTACATATTTTTTAAAATATTTTTAAAATATTTTAATTTAGCTTAAAATTGCTTAAAATAATTTAAAATAAATTTTAGCTGAAAAAACTAGTTAAAAATCTGTAGGTTTTTTAATCATAATTTTAAGTAAAAAATCTGAAACCTTCATGCAGTATAGATTGATATATCACTCTTTTCTCTCATTAACTCTTTCGTCGCACCTCGCGTTAAAGCTTGCATTGAGTTAGCGAACCGTATTGACTGATCTTGTGATCGAGTCAAGTCCTCGATATCCTTTTTAACCTCACTCATATCTTCACTTGATTACTCAGCCTTGTATACTCAACATTGATAAGATCTTATTTAAATAACTACATCATTGCTATACGGATTCTTTATGTATCCGTTAGATTCTGAAGCACACATCTCCCAGATAAGGCTACATAACTATTTACGTGCTGCCTTACAGTTCGCTCTTTTGAGCGAACCATGCCACACTGAAAAAAACCATCTCTACCTATCAGTAGTATCTGCGAGTTAGATCCGTGACTCGATCTGCGGATCAGATCACCTTAATGGATCAGATCTGAAGGCAATCTGAATCATAGGTGGAGATCACAACCGTTACACTATGCATAACATGACCTCAGTCCCGCAGCTATACAGCTATTGCACATGACACATCAGCGTTATGAGATGTGATAAACGAGTGTCTCGAGCAATATGCTAGGGCTCTCCACCGTAATCGTCTAATACAGTTTACGGCTCGGTTTATACAGTATAGCTGTATCGTATCGTAAGGCATCTCAACGCGCTCTGTACGATTACAGGCCCGGTACGGCATGAGGCTAGCGAGGCGAGGAAGGATCACAGACATGATCAGTGGGCACTGCGGGACATAACACATCTCAGAGTGTCCCTACCTGTCATCACCTGGCCAATATAATCCTCACCGACGTCGCCACACCGACCCGTATACGGCTTGATACAATACTAAAAGTCGTCCCGTAACCGACCCATATCGCCTCAAAATGGAACCTATATGGTGCCATACTCGTACGGGCCGTAATCGTATACGGTACGGTGGAGAGCCCTACAATATGCTATCTCTTATTCCCAAAGGATTTAGTGAATAGAGCTAGGTCATTTTTGCGCTAACCTCAAGACTTTGCTTATGCTTTCGAAATTAGAGAGAACGTACTGTACTATTATGACCTCATCTTCGCATAACGCATAACGGCGGTCTGTGAAATGAAGAGTCGGACATACCATAACGCATAACGGCCAAAATTTGGACTGAGGTAAAGCCTAAAAAGAAAATTTTCTGGCGCGGCGGCTAACGCCGCCGCTCCCACCAGCCCATATAAGGAAATTGGACCCTGAATGAAAAGCAATAGTTATGAAGAGTATGCATAACGCATAACGCTCTATGAAGACTAGGTCATAATAGTACAGTATTATAGAAAATCCGCTTTGAATTCATTTTAGATTTTCGTAATATCATACAAGTAAATCTCACTCTCTAATTCTAAAACTACTCTCATAGCTAATAAGAATTAATTTCTAAATAGCCGAATAAAGTAGAAATGCTAACCTTCTAGTAATGACTTTTTATAAAGAAATGTTTTAACTTTCGTATATTCTCGTCGACGCTCAAGTAAGTATTCTGGTACTGCTTAACCGTCTTCTCGTCATATATGAATACTTTTGAATTACCCATCTCCAGCTCGATTCATTCGATACAGCTGATGACATATTCATCATCTTTATACTATACCGTTTCGACCACAACTTTGTAGCCTGTAACGCGATATGGTGCGAAGCTGTAAAAAATAGCTTCGCGATCAAGCATAGGGCTGAGAATTATTGAATTTGGATGTGCCTGCTTAATGGTATACCCAAAATTTTCCTTTTTAAGCATTATAACCCTGAAAATCTTGAGCGTAATCCAATATCATCTATATATGACTTCGCTTTATAAATTGCTATAACTCGATATGCAAATTACCAGTTGAAATGGTATAATATATCTAAAGCGTCAAATGCTCTTGCTGTAGGGAGTCGATTGACTGAAGTCATGAAAAATGGTAGAAGGTGGGCTTAGAACGACAATTAATTTAGAGCATACAGAAAAAAAAATACGTCAGTGCGAACGAAAGAGTCCTACAATTGCTGAACATATGGATGTATTGCACAGCTGCATCGAGCAGCGCCACTTCAATGATAGTCATCTCCGAAGTATTCTTCCACTCATTAAATATCTTGTGAGAGCTGCCTTAATGATAGTATAGTTTAACGGTAGGCATGTAGATGATGATGACAGTCGAACCTAACAATAAGCGCTGTGATTGTGACTCTGAGAAACTGGAGTGCATGTGAGTGCCAAATTTCAACCACGTAAGTGCTAAATCCCAACGTCATGCACAACTGTGATAGTAACAACAGGCTCCGAACTCTTCCCTATCGTGTTGTCAGAATATAAGAGGCAGTAAAAAATACACACTACCGTGATGCTGCCTATTAGCAGACGCTATGGCGGGATGTTAGAAAAAGCGAGTAGCAAACAGACAAGGACAGCGCTAACGTACAGTTGAGCATCTGCTGGGCTGCAAAGCACCGACATGAAGTCAACCACTGGCCATTCTTGTTGGACTGTATCTGAGCTCGAGGTGATAGTGGTAAAATAGAGACAAAGAGAGGTTGCGATCTGTGATGGTGGGCAATCGTCAGATCGAACGTGAGCACTTTAGTTAGCCAGTTACTTCTACGTCAGTTGAAAGCTGTTAAGCGACTGGTTCGGTCGTATTCAGGTGAGCAGGCACACAAGGCTGAGATTGCAGACCTTGTCGAAGTGAATATTCTCACTAGTACGACTGAGAAAAAGAGTGACCCGAATCAGCAAGCAAAGCATACCATTATGTTTAAGCCGTTCATTAATGCTGGCATACAGATTTACATTTTTATGGTGCTTTATGATTATCACGAATCGTCTTTTTCGTGATTTAGCGCTCTTTTCTTTTCTGTCATTGGTGGCGCATCAGAGTACCTAGACACATAGTCAAGTCATCTATATGCTATGCATGGTTCAGATCCTGTCAATCACCATCACTGGTTGAAAATCTCAAGTTTTTCAGTGAATATATCGGTAAAAAATCCAAAAGATTTTACATACTTTTTTCGCTGTAACACTGCATGAAGGCCTCAGATTTTTCAGTCAAAATTGCGATAAAAAAACCTATAGATTTTTAACTAGTTTTTTAAGTTCAAATTTATTAAAATTTATTTTCAATTATTTTAAGTAATTTTAAGCTAAGTCAAAATTTCTTAAAAATATCTTAAGAAATATTCAATACAGGTAAAAATGTTTTAAATATATTTATATAGTTTTTAACTTAAAAAACTAGTTAAAAATCTGTAGGTTTTTTTATCACAATTTTGACTGAAAAATCTGAGGCCTTCATGCAGTGTAAATAATTTTAAATAAATTAAAAAAAATTCTTTAATGAAACTTTCTATGAAAAATAAAGTGTAAAATGCAAAAATAGTTGAATGAATAAACTCAGAAGTAAAATTAAGATTTTTCAATACTTTTATAAGGATAAAATTGCTATAAAAAAATTTAAAAGTCAAAAAAGCGAATTTATAGCGAAAATATAGTAGATAAATAAGATGAAAAATTGCGTAGAAAATGCTTAAAATTTTTAAAAGGCAAAGTGAAATTTTGTTTGAAAGTTTAAAATGAAATTTTGTAGTGAAAAAATAGGTGAAAATATCATAAAATATATTATAGTCATAGATTAGGATTTTTTCATCTGAATAATTAAGATATATTCAGAAAGAAATGGGGAATGCCATTTAGCAAATGTTACTGAATAGTGAAAGACTGAAAGAAAAATATGCAGATATTACACAAAGGTAAAATGTAAGATTTTTTATAAAGATATTTAAAAATATATTATAAGGAATAATTATAGCAAAAAATAGTAAATTCGATAGCAAGTTTCTTAAGAAAGAAATATAGTAAAAAATTCAGAATACTAAGTTAATAGATAAATTAAAATTATTGAGATATAATAAGTGTAAAATTATAATTATTTTGAGTGAAAAATATATAAATAATAATAGAAAAATACAAGAGAGAGATCGAGGTAAAAAATCCTGAAAATAATACTAATAATATATTAATTTAGAATAAAAGTACAAATGAATAAAATGCTTCGGCTGTAAGAGTGGTTCACAGAATAGATTGTGAATCCACAGGCGCTAGAGCATTTATATAGTTACAGATTGCAATTCCATTCAACTGGATTCACTATTTGCAGCTCATTCATAGGATAAATTGTGAATTCGACTGAGAGGATTGTAAATTCATAGATGCCAAAGCGTTCGTAGGATCACAGATTGCAATTCCATCCAGCTGGATTTATTATCCAAGACGTGTTTGCTGCACGGATTGTGAATCTAAGTGACAGGATTGTAAATCCAGGCCCCGTCAACTTGTCAAAGCCTTTATATTGCTGTGTATTATCAATCCACTCACCTAGATTGAGCATCAGAGATGCATTCGCTGTATAGATTGTGAATCTGAGTCGCAGGATTGTGAATCCAGACCCCGCTGACTTGTTGAAGTATTCATATCGCTGTGAATTGTCAATCCACTCACCTGGATTGAGTATTCGAGACATGTTCACTGTATGAATTGTGAATCCAGGCCCCACCAACTTGTCGAAGCATTCATATCATTGTGGATTGTTAATTCACCCATCTGGATTGAGTATCCATCTCGGAGATGTGTTTGCTGCACAGATTGTGAATCTAAGTCGCAGGATTGTGAATCCAGGCCCCGCTGACTTGTCGGAGCGTTCATATTATTATGGATTGTTAATTCACCCATCTGAATTGAGTATCCGAGACATGTTCACTGCACGGATTGTGAATCTGAGTTACAGGATTGTAAACCCAAGTCTGATGCATTCATTGCACGGACTGAATTGTGAATCCAACTGATAGAATTATAAATCCAGCAATGCCGGAGCATTTATATGGTTATGGATTTCAATTTCATGTAGCTGAATTCGCTATTCACAACCTCTTCACAGTACAAATTGTGAATCCAACTAACAGGATTGTTCATCCAGTAGTGCCAGAGTGTTCTTTTATTTTGCGATGCAATTTCAATTCACTAGTTGTTAATACCGCATTCAGGATTTTTTATCTTGATCTCTCTCTTGTATTTTCCCATTATTATTTATATATTTTTCACTTAAAATAATTATAATTTTACACTTATTATATCTTAATAATCTTAATTTATCTATTAACTTAGTATTCTAAATTTTTTACTATATTTCTTTTCTAAGAAACTTGCTATTGAATTTGCTATTTTTTGCTATAATTATTCCCTATAATATACTCTTAAATATCTGCATATTTTTCTTTCAGTCTTTCATTATTATTTTATCTCTATATTTATGCTTTATTTTCAGTAACATTTGCTAAATGGCATTCCCCATTTCTTCCTGAATATATCTTAATTATTCAGATTAAAAAATCCTAATCTATGACTATAATATATTTTATAATATTTTCACCTATTTTTTCACTGCAAAATTTCATTTTAAACTTTCAAACAAAATTTCAATTTAACTCTCAAAAATTTTAAGCATTTTCTACGCAATTTTTCATCTCATTTATCTACTATATTTTCACTATAAATTCGCTTTTTTGACTTTTGAATTTTTTATAGCAATTTTACTCCTATAAAAGTATTGAAAAATCTTGATTTTACTCCCGAGTTTATTCATTCAACTTTCTTTGCATTTTACATCTTATTTTTCATGGAAAGTCTCATTAAAGAATTTTTGAATTTATTTCAAATTATTTACAGCGAAAAAAAGTATATAAAATCTTTTAGATTTTTTACCGATATGTTCACTGAAAAACTCGGGGTTTTCAATTAGTGTATGGAACTATCATTTGGACAGTCTTCTGATATCCCGGACCGCTGCTTCGGACTGCTCGGGTTACTGAATAGACAGGTAGATTGGATATCGTCGCGACAACAGATTAGATATATATACACACGGTCTTGTAGCTAGTTCTCCACTCTGTTCTCTTTTGTCTTTGTACTACACAGTCCTCTCTGTACTACGTCGAGCTAGCATAACGTCTCTTATGCTTACTTTATAACATTTCTATGTGTTCTCTCTTCTCTCACTCTTTCAGTCGCAGCCCGAGCAGTCTTGTGTTCACGTAGTCACTATTCTTAACAATGGTAAATTAGTTGATGTAGTATATAGAAGTTATTTAACAGTGTTTTCGATTTTTATTTATAAATGCATAGTCTAGTGTTGTAATAGCAGCTTATTTTTGTTAGTTGTGAACATGTATAGCAGCGACGACTTTTGTGGTCGTAATGGCGATATCCTTGTAATTAGAGCATGCCATGAGTTAATACCAGGTTTTAAACTACCTGCACTACGAGTATCTGCAACCTGTCAAAAATCTGCGATCCATGAGTCAAAACCTGCGGATACCTGCGAGTTTACGGGTTTTTGACAAGTTTTGAGTTATAACTCACTTGTATCATCTTAAACCAAGTTCAAATAGTATAATTTGAGGTGTATTAGAGATCTCAACGAGTCAACGGATCACGCGAGTTTATCCATACTTGATCCACTCAGACATTTCGGAGATCCGATCTATTTGATTCATAGACCTGTGATGGATCAGATCACATACAGATTGCGGATCAGCCTTTGGAGGCATGAGTACTCGTTACGAGTATTCGTACTGACTTATAAATATTTAAAGATATATTTAAACTTAATTTATAAATTTTTACGAAGTCAAACGGGCCTCTGTGTCGCTCAAACGAGGCATTCGCATAAATATCTGCCAAAGTCTCATGATCTAGCAGTTGTCGTAAGGCCGCGTCATTGTCTGATCGATAACTCGATCTCTCTAATCTCTCTCTTTCACTATCACGACGACCACCCAGTGAGCGATGGCTATTGCCACTGCCGCTCTGACGATTGTCAGGCAGCCTCTGGGATGTGTATTTAAGCTTTGGCTGTGTGCCAGGCCTACCGCTGCTGTCTGTATGACAAGCAGCAGATAATGATAACTTCGGATGACGATGCGATGCTGACGACAGCATGACGATGAGGATGAGGACGACAACGTGACGATGAAGGATGCGATGAGGGTGAGGATGTGGATGTGGCGATGATGGGGCGCAGTGACTGGATGAGGACGCGACGACTATTAGGACAACGGTGCCCACCACACCGCTACTACCACAACCATCACCTCCTCTCTCACCATCACTACTACAACCACCACTATGACCACCACAGTTCTGACTCCTTCCTCCACCTCCATTATCCTCAGTCCCACATCATGTATAGCTGAGCATTCCCGTGTCATTGCCCAGAGATACTCATCGTGTATGAATGAGTTTGGGTAGTTGAGATTAAGGGGTACTCAGAACTCTAATCGACTCAGCCAACTAGGTAGTGGTGGGTGGGTACTGTACTATTACAATCATAGGTTCGGTCAAAGGCAAATTTTTCATCAAAATTTAATTGAAAAAAATCAGATTAATCAAAAGAAAATTATTGGCGCAGGCTGTTTTTTTTCAGCTGTGATCTGTAACCGAACCTATAATTGTAATAGTACAGTAGTCGAGTCCTTGGGGTCCTGAAAAACACAGCCACGAAGGTTTTCTGCTGCAAAGTTTCTAAATTGAATATAACTTCGTGTACATCACATAAAATAACACATTTTGCATGCCCAATGTCTTTAGAATGCGAATAAATGTAGTTCCCCAAACTAACCTCATCCATTTTTGTGCAGCGAAGCAATAGATGCGTTGAATTCACAAAATCTACTCGCTCTTGACCGAATTGGGCATTAGACCCAATAGCGAAACGCGTTGCGATCAACGCGCGCTTAACACTGTGGTCCACAACGCAGTCGCGCACCTTCTTTCCTCCCAAGCGCATCTGTGCAAAGTGGCTATTGAACAATGTCTATCATGCTCAGAATATGGAACCAGCTTATATAATGTATCGCCTCACAGTGCATCTGTGCTTATTTATTTTGAGATTTCATTTGCTCAAGGTATTCTACTTCTTGCGGTATTGTGGTGCTCTTTGTATGAGCCCACATTCTGTATACTGTAGCGTTTCGACCGCAAATTCGCATAATGAGTCACGGAGCCTTGTGAAGTAAAGCTATACATAGAGCATAATGCATTACAGTCCACCTTGGCCAGGCACGCCGCTCTAAATAAGGAAATTTTAGATCCCGCCTATGGCGGGCCTGTCCAAATAAGGAAATTTAAGGGTCTACGAAGCTATATACTTTAACTTCAGACCATAACGGGTCACAAGCTGTGAAGTTATAGTTGAAACGCTATAGTAGAGGCGGGGACGCGTCATTGAACGAGATTTACGGATGCAATAGAATTTGATGGACAGTGTGAACAGGAACAGAAAATTACCATAAACTGGTGATGGTGGGTACCTAAGTTCTCGGGGTCCTGTCACTCAACTTTCAACAGTCAGATTCTTCGATTAGAGTTCTGGGTACCCCTTGGTTGAGATACTGGAGTAAACTCAAGTACTCGATTCAGTCGGCCATATTGGCAATCCAATCCATCTGACTCGCGGATCCATAGTGGGTCAGATCGTGTAAGGATCACAGATCAGCCTCTTGAAGCATGAGTACTCGTGTGATGTAGAGCAAGACACGAGTTTCGGCTAAGACAGGTAACTCACAGGTAACCTGCGACTCGCGACTCGCGACCTGGGTCGTGTGCAAATCGCAAGTTTGACTTTGGAGAATTCGGCAGGTATTTGCATAGACTCGCCTCAGGTTTCTATAGTAAGATAATGCATAATAGTATTGATTTAAACCTTGTTATAGATAGAATATGACTTAATATAGCTTAAACACACTCTACAGTTGATGTGTGACCTCAATTCATACTAGTATTAGGGAGATTTCACTTGAAACTCGTCAAAAATTCGCCTACTTGCGAGTTTCCGACCCGCGACTTACGAGTTTGAAACAAGTCGCAAGTCCGGCTTCTGGATATGCAAACTCGACCCGCCAGACCCAGGTTTAGACTCGTGGCATGCTCTAGTATGATGGATCACGGATCTCACTCAAGTTTGACTCGTTGAGATCTCTAAGGTGTATTGAATCATATTATAGCGTTTCGACTGCAAATTCGCATAATGGGTTACGGGGCCTTGTGAAGTGAAGCTATACATAGAGCATAATGCATCACAGTCCACCTTGGCCAGGCACACCGCTCTAAATAAGGAAATTTTAGGTCCTGTCTATGGCGAGCCTGTCCAAATAAGGAAATTTAAGGGTCTACGAAGCTATATACTGTAACTTCAGACCATAACGGGTCACAAGCTGTGAAGTTATGGTTGAAACGCTACAGTATTTCATTCATAAGTAAGCATACTTCTATAATATTATGCATTATCATTATAGTTGCATTTATGCAAGTACCTGTCTAATATCTGCGCAAATGTCTAAACTGCCTACTTGCGACCTGTATGCAATCTGCACAAGTAGCAGGTTATCCATGAGTATCTGTCTACCTGCCTACTCATATCTAGCTCTAGTGTATGATAGATCTTCAATAAGTCTAAACCGCTACTCCTTTGCATAGTGCATACAAGATACAAGAGGAAAATAGACCGTTACAGTTTTCTGGCATGCCTAAACCTGAGGCATCTATTAGCTGGGACAATGAGTTATCAGTTACAATACAACATATAGAGAAAAAATATATATTAACATAGTATAATGAAGAACAGAGAGAATAATAATCCTACAAAATCATCATAGAGCATAGGCCTCAACAGTCCTCTCACTCAACTCCACTCCAAACCATCTTCCCAAAACCACAGACTCCAAACCCTCTATATGCTCGACCATATCCATTACATGCTCCTTACATGCATCGTAGCTTCAGACTCACTCCAACCTTCTCAGTTTGGGTAGCAACAAGGCATGTAAAAATGTATTCGTAACATAATGCTCCTTCGCCAGCTCATGGATCGTCAGAGCTAGAGTAAGACACGAGTAGTAGGTACTTGCAGATATCTGCAAGTATCGGCATCACTTAAGTGGTGCCACACCAGGCACCTGCACACCCGGCACTTGCCATCACCCAAATGGTCTACGGATGGCAAGTACAGCTTTGGAGAGGCAAGTATCTGAGGCAAGTACTTATCTAATACTTGCCTAATGAATAGATATATTTCTTATAATTTTATCGAATTTATTTAGGCTCAAATGAGCCCAATGTTATTAAAAAATAACATTATTAAAGAATTTAGCTGATTGCCGAGATGACTGAGCCATCCAGTAGTTGCCAGATAAGGATCGATCAGCTCCGATCCCAGCTCTCTCCCTCTTACTACCACAACACGACTTTAGCGTCGTACTCATCAACTTCGGAAATTGGTCTGGGGTCTCTTCTACCTCTGTTCTATGCTTTTCTCTTCTTTTTTTGCGCGGTTTGGCTTTAGACCGGCCGCTGCACCCTCAGATATGTTCTGGGGCGCATTCTGGTATTTGTCTTTATGACGACACCAATTTAATAATAACGCAGGACGCGTAAGCCCTCACAAGCAAGGCAGCACTTATACTGGACAATTTTTCTTATGCTTGAGCTGTGGGCTCGGAGCGCCGGCCGCTGCACTCTCAGAAACATTCTGAGCCCATAACGACTCACGTCAAGAATGACACCCGCCGCGTAAGCTCTCAGGCACCAGGTGGCAACAAATTTGAACTGTTTATCCTGGATTCTGGGTTGAGATATGGGCTGGAGGGCGTCGCGGACACATTCAGCCCCCAACTGTGCATATTTAGTTTGCTTTCCACTACTTTTTAGCTAATCTTATCTCAGGACCATGTCATACTGTACTATTACGATCATAGATTTAGTCACAGGTCATGGCTGAAAAAAACGGCCTGCATCAATAATTTTCTTTTGATTAATCTAATTTTTTTTGATTAAATTTTGACCAAAAATTCATCCGCGACTGAACCTATGATCATAATAGTACAGTACTACTTTCCTTGCGCTTGAGCCGCGCACCATTACGAGCCCGGGAATGACTTTACGCCAACAACGGGCTTTAACAGGCAGCAATAGGTCTAGAGCAAGGCACGAGTGTATACCCGGGTGCACCCGACACCCATCCAGCAAATACTTGGCTCCCGGAAGCTATACTTGCCACCCTCTGATATACCTGCCACCCGCGGGTACTTGACCCGCAGGTGAAGTACTTGGCAAGTACTTGCCTGCCGGGTGGCCAAGTACTTGCACAAGTACCGCACTGTTTATAGTTATTTTTTGTGCACACTGATGACCCCCAGGCAATTGCACAGAGGTAATCGATGAGCACAAGACATTAAGTTGGGATCTCGGCTGCTTGAATAACAAGAACCGGAACCCAACAGAATGTGGGCGGGGTTGTGGATGATAGGGAGGCGGGAGATGATTGGGGATGATGAGACAATGATTGCGAGTGAGGAGATGATAGCTGAGAATGAGGAAATGGTGTCTGCATAGCGACGACGCGTTCACAACACTGTCTCCCCAATATTCACCGTCGTCGTTGTATCTACACACACTGTCTAATGTTGCGGCGGCCTCATGCGAGAGCTTACGCATCGAAGTTGTCGCCAAGGAAACACCGTCGCAAGGACATGGTGGCGCAGCGCGTACCAGTATTCCAGGATGGTTGCTGCCTCTCCTGTGAGGGCTTACGCGGTACAGATCACGGTCGTGTTGGTCATGTTGGTGCTGTCACGTAGACGAGCACCAGAATGCGCCCCGGAACGTATCCGAGGGTGCAGCAGCCGGCGCAAAGCCAAACCACACTCCAAGAGCAGGAGATCACGAAGAAGGCAAGCAGACGAGACCCCAGAAAGTTTTCTGGGGTCGACGAACACGACGCGGAGTTGTGGTGGGAGGAAGGCAAGAGCATCGATCTGAGCTGATCGATCCTTATCTGGCAATTGCCGGAGGCTCAGTCATCTCGGCGATCTCAGATATTCTTCCGCAACACCATTTTTCAACGACGTTGGGCTTATTTGAGTCTGAATAAATTGACAAAAATCTTTTAAAATATATATATTGATATAGGCAGGTATTAGGCAAAAACTTGCCCCAAGTACTTGTCTCGCCAACCCCGTACTTGCCACCCGTGCACCACCCGGATATTAACAAGTGCCGGGTGTGCAGGTGCCGGATGCGGCACCACCCGAGTGATGACGATACTTGCAGATATCTGCAAGTACTTATCACTCGTGCCTTGCTCTACCCGAAGGAAAACTTCTCACCTCATTGCAGAATGCGAACACAATGATGCGGGACCTATTTAGAGCAAGGCACGAGTAGTAAGTACTTGCAAGTATCTGCAAGTATCGTCATCACCCGGGTGGTGCCGCACCCGGCACCAGCACACCCGGCACTTGCTAACACCCGGGTGGTGCACGGCTGGCAAGTACGGGGTTGGCGAGACAAGTACTTGGGGCAAGTTTTTGCCTAATACCTGCCTATATCAATATATATATTTTAAAAGATTTTTGTCAATTTATTCAGACTCAAATAAGCCCAATATCGTTGAAAAACAGCGTTGCGGAAGAATATCTGAGATCGCCGAGCTGGCCGAAAAATTCGGCAGTTGCTAGATAAGGATTCGATGGCTCCGATCTCATCTTTTTGGCTCTTCCCACCAACTTGTTAGAATCCAAGCTGGTGGGACCACTGGTCTATAGACGTTCTATTCTTGTTTTATTGCTCAGTCAGCTTTCCCGTGGATCTGCCACTCTGAATCCATCTGTATAGGCGGATCCCTGTCTTCTTGGATCGAGTCGTGTCGCTGCTTTCGACACGTACATTTACTTACTAAGTGTTCTCAGTAGTCTTACCAATAGTTCTCACTTGTATAGTTTCTTCTGAGGACATTTGAATTCACAGTTTTATCGCATTGATTTTTCTATAGTATAAAAGGTTGTATTTAGATCGAAATATAGCAGTTCAAGCCCGCTCAGCAGTCCCCGCCTCCTCGTCTAAATATACTACCCATCTCACATAACTTCCCATTACAGCACGACTTCAATGTCATGTTCGTCGACCCCGGAAATTCTTCTAGGGTCTTTTCTACCTCTATTCTTTGTTTTTCTGTTCTTTTCTTCTGCGGTTTGGCTTTATGCCGGCCGCTGCGCCCTTGGATACATTCTGAGGTGCACTCTAGTGCTTGTCTGTGCGACGGCACCCTGGATACGGATGCGTAAGCCCTCTGGACGAGGCTGCACGACGACTGAAGTGTCCGGATGGGCACAGAGCCCCTGCGCCGCTACTCGCCACCTAGCAGAACACCCTATGCTGCCCCCATAACCTATTAAAGGTGCTGTAGAAGGGCCCCATGTTACAATTTGAGCTCTATCTCAGAAGGGTGTCATTAGAGCTTATAACTAGTTATGAGGGCCTCTATCTAATATAGTATGCCCTCCAGAGCGCATTCTCAATTGGGCTGGATGGGCGGGATTATGTCAGCTGAGAGGATGGATAGAATGACGTCATCTGAGAGCATGGGTAGAATGATGTCATAGATAGATGAAAGGAATGACGTCATAGCATCAATGGATCAGATTTTGATGAGATCTGGGGAGGGGTGCCTAGGATTGATGGGAGATGATCAGTGGGGTCCAGGATGGGTGGTACACCACCGTTTTGGTCAGATGTTTGTAGGATATCAAGGGGAAGACGTTCGGATATATTTGGACAAATATCACGCGAGTGTCATTTGACAGTAAGCAGACCTCAGAACATAAGTCAAATGACAGTCTATTGACACCACGTCTGTAGTGTAATATCCCTTGAACATCAATTCAACCTCGCGAGTCAACAGAATGTCGTCCATCAGAGCTCTTTATGACTTTGCTCAGAATTCACATTTTACTCCACTTTCACTGTACACCGGGTTGTTGAATGGAAAGCAATGATTATTCATGTATATAAGGTATAAAAGATTAAATCAAAACAGATATTACGCCTCCGCAACAGTCAGAAAGCCCTTGATAGCCCAATATGTGGCTGCCAGAGCCAGATTGCTAAAGGCAGCGGCGCCCGTCTCTTCCACTGTTCCGAACAGTGCATGATCCTTGTCCAGAATGTTCTGAATAACCCTTCAAACATCAACACATACTGCATCGGACAAACAGGTCATACCTTGTTGTCCACCTTCAGCTTCTTGTTCATCTTCTCCATGTAGATTTGACGCTAGATTGTGTTCGCATGGGTGAGCATCATTGACACACTGTCAAATAGAGCACTGACCCAAAGTGCAATTTGTCCAGCCATCGGAGCAGTTACCTACTTCTTGTTCTTTTTTCCGCCCGAAACCTCGAGAATCCGACAACAGAATGTAAGGATATCCATCGAGTCCGGGTAGCGATTCGTCTGCGGGTCCAATATACCCATTCCCATAGATCTTTCGAGCTGAAGAAAGTGATCAGAGGTGAACAAGAGATGTGAATGGCTGGTGCGTACAATACTCTGGACTTGGTTGCGAGGAGTAGTGAATTTGAGACCAACAGCACTCGTAACAGTCTTGTTGTGCGACTTAACCTTGATGATCTCGGCTGTGTATTCCCATGACGGGTTCCTCTCAAAAAATGCCTGCAGAATCGAAATGTCGTAAGTCCCGGAAGTACGCATAATGGACCGGCGGCGGCTTACAAGAAGAATACTATTTGGACCCGCTTTATCGTCGACGTACGCAGGAAGGTTGGGTTCCACAAAGATTAGCCATGCCTCAGAGTCAATCCTTTCCTGAGCGAGGGTGAGCAACAACATCACTTGATGCAGAACAGCACTAACATTGATTGTCTCAGGCATAACGAATGGCGCAGCAGGAGGATGAATGATATTCAAGGCCTCCTGGGTGGAAAGCGTGTGCAGCAAGCCAGATGAGCTCCTCATCGGGGTCGAGCTTAGCTAAGTCGTGAGTGACAACATTCGTCGGCGGAGACGGGCACATACCTGTGCAAACTTTGAGAGGGTATCCTGACTTTCCGTCTTCAAGCGAACTGCTCGGCCTGCAGAAAGCGCGTAGTGGGTCAGATCCTGGGCTTTGCACTTGCGAAACGTTGACAGCGCCCCAGGCGAAGTAGTGCCTTGTCCAGAAAGAGTGCCACCTGCTGATAAGGCATGATCAATGAGCGAACCTTTGAGAGGGTTCCCGAATAGATTTTCGTCGTCTTCTTTGTCTGGAGAGGTGGAACGATTGCGAGTGGGTATGCCCGTAAGGTTAAGGCTCTGCGGGCCATAAGGAAGACTTTGAGGGCGGCGGCGGACTGTCAAGAAAACCTGCCAGAGAGGACATGGTTGTGAGTGAGTGACGGAAGGAGAGAAAGAATTAAGCGGAAAACCAACCATCAAGTTTCCGCAAAGGAAATATCCTTCGAGCTTGCAGCTAGAGGAGTTACGTCGGAGGCGAGCTATACAGGCCAATGAGACAGAACTTGAAGCCAGAGAAATAAACCACGCACCTGGTTAACGCTTTGAGCAATACTATCCGACGATATTGTGTCTCCAGACCAACTCCAGACCTTTGATATCCTGTTGCATAGCAGCGATGTCGCCTGTGAACGCAGTACTACTGGGCTGCTGGTTCGTCTTCCGTGCCCGACTCAGAGGGTGTAGGCGTTGGCGGGGCAGTGTCGGTCATGAGATCAGTGATGAGAAGAGTTAAGGAATTTGGCGTGGATTTGGTATTTTTTCCTGGATGTCGCGAGACATGGTTTGAAGGTCAAAAGAATGTTAACAAGACACGGTGGTGATGGTAGAAGAGCAACATCAAGGAAATGTCAAAACGATCAGAATTTGACATGACTATATTAGGTATCTACGACCTCATTTGCCTAGTCTTTGGTTGACTTCAAACCAAATTGGTGGTGTAGTACCCTATTTTGGGCGCATTTTTGATCAGGTGACTAATGGGCAGGATGGGGTGAGCAATAATGAATGCTGCTATTGGGGATGGCTATACTGTAGCGTTTTGACCACAACTTCGTGGCCTGTGACCCGATATGGTGCGAAGCTGTAGCGAACAGCTTCGTGATCAGGCACAGAGGTGGGAATTACCCAATTTGGATGCACCCGCCGTTAGGCGGGCCCAAAAATTTCCTTTTTGAGCGATGTGACCCTGAAAATCTTGACCGTGATCCAATATCACCTATGTATAGCTTCACTTCGTCAGGTGCCGTGACCCGGTATGCGAATTACCGGTCGAAACGCTACAGTAGGGGTGATGACAACTTGGTTTATGTTTTCTTGGGCTGGGAATTCAGTGGTGTAAACGCTTTTTCAATAGCTTCAATGGTTAAAGAGATATTAAGGGATTATCAAAAATGCGCCACATCAAACAGATCTAGCAGGCTCTGTACTTATACCCATAACCTGCAACTTGAGAATCCTTTAGAGGTACTATAGATCGATGTCTGACGCAATTCCTAGGTCATTCCATCTATGGGCTCAAGAGATATACCAGGTCGACTAAATCAGGGTTCTTGGGGGTATAGCATTAGATCCTATAATCCTGGGGACCTAGGACTTTGATACTTCATTTATACTAGTAGTAGACCTCTATTGGAGGTGTGGACAGATCACTCAACTCAGTAGCGACGACTTCCTGACCTAATCATATCATGCAATTACTGGTCTGCCACCTGGCAATTATATATATAACATATATACACGTCCTACAAAAGAAATGGGGTCAGTAGCATGTGTAACACGAAGAATTGAGTGGACGATCCTCTGCCTAGAGCGTGGGAATTTTGATCAAAACTCCGATGGGGAGGAAGACTGAGGGCTAAAACACTAGCTTCTCACCCAAATAACATGGTTCCTTTTGTAGAATAGTTATAAATGAGTGTGTGAAGGTGGCTGACCCCAATTTAGACCACTTGCTATATATTAAATAAGCAAAAATGCGAAAATGGCTCATACAGCACTGAGGACCTATCTATAGATGGGCTACTGAGTTGAGTGATCTGTCCACACCTCCAATAGAGGTCTACTACTAGTATAAATGAAGTATCAAAGTCCTAGGTCCCCAGGATTATAGGATTTAATGCTATACCCCCAAGAACCCTGATTTAGTCGACCTAGTATATCTCTTGAGCCCATAGATGGAATGACCTAGGAATTGCGTCAGACATCAATCTATAGTACCTCTAAAGGATTACCAAGTTGCAGGTCATGGGTATAAGTACAGAGCCTGCTAGATCTGTTTGATGTGGCGCATTTTTGGTAATCCCTTAATATCTCTTTAACCATTGAAGCTATTGAAAAAGCGTTTACACCACTGAATTCCCAGCCCAAGAAAACATAAACCAAGTTGTCATCACCCCTATAGCCATTCCCAATAGCAGCATTCATTATTGCCCACCCCATCCTGCCCATTAGTCACCTGATCAAAAATGCGCCAAAAATAGGGTACTACCACCCATCCTGGACCCCATTGATCATCTCCCATCAATCCTAGGCACCCCTCCCCAGATCCCATCAAAATCTGATCCATTGATGCTATGACGTCATTCCTTTCATCAATTCATGACATCATTCTACCCATGCTCTCAGATGACGTCATTCTACCCATCCTCTCAGCTGACATAATCCCTCCCATCCAGCCCAATTGAGAATGCGCTCTGGAGGGCATACTATATTAGGTAGAGGCCCTCATAACTAGTTATAAGCTCTAATGGCACCCTTCTGAGATAGAGCTCAAATTGTAACATGAGGCCCTCCTACAGCACCCTTTAATAGGTTATGGGGGCAGCATAGGGTGAGCAGAACGTGCTGTGTCCGTCTTCACGACGGCGTTGTTACGATGACGACTCGAACCGTGTAAGCCCTCTGAAGCGAAGCAGCAACAGTTATGGACTGCTTTGGATTCAGAGCCGCCAGTAGGCCGTGTTTTGTCGTGAGAGGTGCAAATTAAGATAGATCTGCTGGCACGACGGCATCGTAGACGCGCTGTCGCCCCAACAGTGCATGTTTACTCTTTTCTGTCTTCTATACCAAGCCATATACTCCCAGGATTGTATACTCCGAGCGCCATCATCCCACTCGTGCCGTCTCTTTTCTCTTGCCCCCTTCTCCCTTTCGTCTCCGTATTCCCCAATCCCTCACTGTCCGTGTGGCACCACATCCCGTTAGTCTGCATTAACGGGTATGTGTGTGTCCTCAGAATGTATCGTGCACATCGCTAGCCCCCGCGCAATTGCTTGGGGATCGGCAGCGGGCACGAATCATGCATAGAACATCCAGGTACTTTCGCAAGTACTTGTCCACCTGGGAGGCAAATGCTTGGCAAGTACTTCACCCGCAGGTCAAGTACCCGCAGGTGGCAGGTATTTTGAAGGGTGGCAAGTCTGGCTTTTTTGAGGCAAGTATTTGGCGGATGGGTGTCGGGTGCACCCGGGTATACTCTCGTGCCTTGCTCTACTGAAGGCAAGAAGAAACTCACCTAATTTGTTACAAAGCCCGAGGGGCAACATCTGGAAAAGCCTATATGCTATAAGGCAACTTTAAGCAACTTAAAGCGTCTTAGGACATAAAAAGTTCGGAATGCTAAATAAGCTGCAAAGAGCTTAAAGCCAAGGTTCACGCTAACGACTTCTTTAAAGCATCTTTTAAGCATTTTAAAATACTTTAAGACACTGTAAAAGCTCTCAAAAAGCTCTCTGAAGCTGACTTAAAGCACACATCATCGTGAACCTTGTTTTAAGTTGTCTTCAGACAGCCTTTCGGCAACTTAAAAAGCACTTAAAAAGCTGCTAAAGCTGCCTTCTCACTGTTCGTAAAGCATTATAGAGTTGACTAAAAGTGTATGTCACCGTGAACCTTGTCTTCAATTGCTTTTAAACTGCCTTTAAACTGCCTTCTAAGTGTCTTTCTACTCACTTCCAACAGCCTCCAAATACCTTTCAACCAGCTTTCAAGTGCCTCTCAAGCACCATCCAACTGCCCTCTAACTGATTCTACAGCTACCTATATAAGCCTTAATCAACCAAAATCATTGAAAAGAATAAACATAGCATTCAATCCAAGGTAACATCATACATTATAGATGTATACACTAAACAAATAGCCTACTGCTGAGTCATAGCTGCAGCTACGGCCTCAAAGAATCTTGGTGAAGCATCCCTATCCCCATCAGCATCCATATCCACCTCGTTCATGTCCTCATCCGTGTAGTCCACATCCTAGTCCTCGTAGTCATCATACGGCATGTTATCTTGGTCCTCATAGTCATCGTCGTGATCCTCGTAGTGCATCGTCGTGGTCCTCGTAGTGCGTTGTCGTGGTCCTCATAGTCCGCATAGTCGTCGCCCTTGTGTCTGCATAGTCGTCGCCCTTGTAGTCCGCATCATGCGAGTCCTAGTCCACGGCGTGGCACTGCGGTGCTCGAAGTATGTGGTCGTAGTCCATGGTCCTCATAGTACATGGTCCTCGTACTCCGTGGTCCTCATGGTGCATGTGGTGGTCATAGGCCTTATAATCGTAGTCGTCGTAGCATAGTCGTAGGCCTTATAGTTGTAGTCGTTGTAGCATAGTCGTAGTCCTCGTAGCGTAGTCTTGGTCCTCGTAGTTGTTGTGGTTGTCGTGGTCCTCGTAGTCATCGTAGTCCTCGTAGTCGTCGGGGTCGTTGGAGTCGTCGTGGTCATTGGAGTCGTCATAGTCGTCGTCGTTGTAATCCTCGTGGTGGCAGTCGTCGTACTCGTGGTAGTCATCGTAATCTTCATCAGTCGCCGTAGGCCTCGTAATCCTCGTCGTAGTCGTCGTAGTTCTCGTGAGGGTCCTTAGTCCTTGGTGCTCGTGATAGGCCGCGATGCTCGTTGTCGTCGCTCATCCCGTCATCGTCATACTGGGTCCCCATAATCGTGCTCGAGCCTGATTTGTTAGTGGAGTTGTCGTAGTCGCCGTTACTACATTGGTGGGCACATGGGCTAGGAAGGGAAATCTTTAGAAAGAATACAACATAAAACGAAGCTACGCCCCTCGCTAGGCAACGACATGACTTCCTCCCACAGCCCTAGAATTGTTCAAGTCGATGTGCGCAAGGCAGCACCAATGGCCGACGTGCGCAAGGCAGTGCCGAATTGGTGACTGTGCGCAGAGCAGCAGTCGGGAGGTCGTCGTGTCGCGGTGTTGGTGGTGGTGTGTGGTGAGAGAAGAGACCGGTGTCCGATCGGAATTTAAACGAACCCGCACGTGAGGCTGACGTGGCAACCTCAAGTGCCGGCGGCAAATCGACTGGAGGAAATGTTCGAAATCAGTGGGCGGCATGGGAACTCGAAAGAAGGGGAATAATGGCACAGCGGCACCACTGGCATGTAGCTGGCGTTGATGCATGCCATCGAAAAAAAAATAGAAAAAAAGTACAAGAAATAAACATACCAACTTGCGCCGCGTTGCCAGCAGACGACGCAGCGCCCTCAATCTGACCCAAGACCATGCATCCAGCCTGCGCGCTGCCTCAGCCCGGGTTTCCATGCTACCCGAATCGTCTTAGCGCAATGGCGCTTCTAGTCTCATCGGTAGAGCCCTTAGTGCTGCGAGAAGGATGGCATCTACGGCTGCTGGAAGCTATGGAGACGAGCCTGGGAATCCAGAGAGTAGGAGGATGAGAGAAGACGAGAAGGAGAGTGGTTTAGCCCAAAATCCGGGGCAAGATCCGAAGTCGGTCAGTCGCGTCATAGTGGTAAGAGAAGAGAGACGATGAGGAAAGACCGCTGATCACAGTTCGGTGTTTGCCGAACTGTGAACGGAACGACTTCAACATCGTTCGGGACAGCAACGAAGCCCTCGGAGTATCAAAGTAAGTATCGGAATTTGCTGCAGAAATAGTCTAACATAGATGTAAGCTAAAATTGTGGTGATATAGTTAGTGTACGACGTCGAAATTACCTTACGTGGCAAGTATACCATCAGGTAATGCTGAGATCACGTCCTCCAACATGAGAATCCTCTCTGGAAGCCTGACTTTTTGCAGTACCATGGACTGAACAATGTTTATCATTGATTTTAGCCTGATTCAAGGCAGTCATCTCTGTTCGTGGATGGCATTTTTCATTGCAAGTCTGCTTCACAAGAGTTGTGACGGGCATTTGGACTCAGTAAGTCATTTCGTGTCATTCTCTCTCATACTTCATAGATGACTTACACAACTATGGGAACTATTTCTCAGTAAGTATCACCACTCATGGACGTGCCGTTTGCCTGCCATCGACGACGACATCCTCGCGATTTGGCGTCGGCGACACAGACCGGGAATCCGAACAGCGTTCGGATTCGTCCTCTTGCCCTCTTGCCACCACCATCGATTCCGACAACCCTCAGGACGACACACCCAACCACGGCTATCAACAGCCATGATACGGCCCCATTTGCGGTACCCGCGACTGACTTTAAGTCGTCGCTGCCATGGTCATGGAGACCGACTTTGCGTCGTCTCCCTCTGACTTGACCAGATCAACTCGCGCAGCAAACGGCCCTCGCTATACGCGTAAGCCCTCAACGTCCGTCGTCAACGTCGACTGAGGCTGCTCGCAGAAGATGAGCCGACTCTGAACCGATGGGTAGCAAATTTTTCAAACACGGCGTTGTGGACGCGGACGGTTGACAGCGGCGGCGACGTTTCCGACACGTAAGCCCCACCAATGTGGGCAGCTTACGATCCTCTGCACAACGATTTGGAGTCCTGGCAGAACGAGTTGCTGCCTGCATACAGGTGCGACTTGACTGACAGAAATTTTCGTCTTTATTGATTTATTAAAGGATGCTCCCTTACCTCCCAACACTCATATTGTTCCCCTGGGAGCGTCGTCGCTGCCCCGAGCATTGTAGAGCTCGCTCCCTTCGTCCACAGATCAGACGACCAATCCGTCATCGATCGAACTCTTCCTCTCGTCACTACCACCAACGCACTACTTTCGCCCCCACTGCACTGGCTGTGGGCTTTGCTCGCGACCGACTTTGAGTCGTCGCCGCTGTGGTCACGGAGACCGTCGTCTTCGTCTGACCAACCCGATCTCCGCTGAGTCGACTCTAGGATGCATGGCCGCGTAAGCCCCAGACGACGGGCAGCATATCCTGAAATAGCGAGTCGTGGAGAAGGAATTAGCGCAGCAGTCGATACACGAGACGGGCTCGCGCGGTCCGATTGATTTGGGTATCGCTTCTGGTGATACATTCGTCGACTTGCAGTTAAGGTACGCTGGACTGTCCCATGTACTCGATGTTACTGAATACAGGCTACAGCGCAAACATAGACAAATGCCTGCGCTTGCATTGGAACAACCACGTCAACCGCCTACGATACCGTCGTCGCGTTGAGACGGGGACGACGAGTTTTCCTCCGAGCCAATCGTGATTCTGGGGGAGGATGACGACGTCGCGCTCACTAGTCCACTATCCTCGCCCAGTGATCATAGGATGACCTGATTAGGTCTTACCGTTATCCATCCCTCTAGAAGATAGTAGACTCAGGTATTCGGACAGTACGTTGTCCTCTGTCCTTGAACCAGACACCCTATGCACTAGGGATAACTAGTTGCAACGCCCTAACTAGTAGGGGGGCAGAACTAGTTGTTGACTCTCTCCAAGAGGCTGTAATAACTAGTTGTCTGGGACCTCAGGTGCGTCCTGGCAGCCAGCTGGCATTGCCTGACAGGTCCTGGCATGGCATGGCATTCCGGCATGATACTGATGACATGAGAAGAGTCACATGACCAAAAAAGCGGAGGAGGTAGGGTTCTGCCCAGCTGGGTGGGATGACATCATGAGGATCATCCAGATCAGATATTGATGGATCTGGGGGATGTTCCTGGGATTGATGGGAGATGATCAGTAGGTCCTGGATGGGTGGTAGTACCCTATTTTGGGCGCATTTTTGATCAGGTGATCACTGGGCAGGATGGGGTGGGCAATAATGAATGCTGCTATTGGGGATGGCTGTAGGGGGGGTGATGACTTGGTTTATATTTTTTTGGGCTGGGAATTCAGTGGTGTAAACAGTTTTTCAATAGCTTCAATAGTTAAGGAGATATTAAGGAATTACAAAAATGCGCCACATCAAACAGATCTAGCAGGCTCTGTACATATACCCATGACCTGTAACTTGGGAATCCTTTAGAGGTACCATAGATCGATGTCTGATACAATTCCTAGGTCATTCCATCCATGGGTTCAAGAGATATGCCAAAACGAGTAAATCAGGCTTCTTGGGGGTATAGCATGGGAACCTGTAATCCTGGGGACCTAGGACTTTGATACTTCGTTTATACTAGTAGTAGACCTCTATTGGCAGTGGGGACAGGTCACATAACCCATTAGCCCATCTATAGATAGGTCCCCAGTGCTGTAGTAGCCATTTTCACATTTTTGCCTATTTAATATATAGCAGGTAGCCGAAATTGGGGCCAGCCACCTTCAGACACTCATTTATGACTATTCTACAAAAGGAACTATGTTATTTGGTGAAGGGACCAGTGCTTTAGCCCTCAGTCTTCCTCCTCACCGGAGTTTTGA
>QLPD01004677.1:0-16284 GCA_003314085.1 Hymenopellis raphanipes
CAGGTCCCGCTCAGGCTAGATGGCCCACGACTCCCTTCGTCGGAAACGTCGCCTGCCGTGCCTGGAACTTCGCCTGGTGCTTCCGGGAGACGTTTTCCTTCATATTCCAGTTCGGACGACGGAGATGAGGGCGATGATGCAGAAGAGGAGAGTTCGTCCTCGGCCGTGGCGTCGTCACCTGTCGGCACGCGGAAAGGCAGCAAGATCAAGGGCCGCTTCCGTCGCAAAAAGGGCCAGCAATCCAAGTCCTCCGAATCGTCCTCATCCAGCGGCTCGAGTCCCGGCCCATCTTTGGAACGTGTCATTAACGTCAAGAACTGTCCGTTGTGTCACCGACCGCGACTTAATTCCAAGGCGGAGATGGATATCATCACGCATTTGGCGGTGTGCGCGTCGAGTGACTGGACCAAGGTGGGGTCGATTGCGGTGAGCACCTATGTCACCGGGGCGCAGGCACAGAGGAAGTGGTACACGCGTATCATGGGTAGGATCGGTGGGGGTGATTACCGGCTTGGGGCGAACAGCGCGAATATAATCGTGCAGGACCGGATTAGTGGAGGGCTGGAGGAGGAGAAGATGGCGGTTTATGTGCGATTGGGGATCAGGTTGTTGTACAAGGGGACAAGCCGGATGGAGGGCGGCGCGGCGAGGAAGCTGTTGAAGAGCTTGTCGATCAAGCAAGGCGTGAAGTATGATGATCCCGAGAGTGCAGCGGGTATACCTGCGTTCATCGAGTTCCATGGGTTGAAGGTCGATGAGATTTTAGACCCGCTGGATTCGTTTAGTAGGTCCTCTCTATCGTTTTTCGACGTTTTACTAATCGTGTTGTGGTTTAGAAACTTTCAACGAGTTCTTTTATCGCAAGCTCAAGCCTTCCGCACGCCCGATCGAGCAGCCCGAGAATCCTTTCCGACTGGTGTCGGCTGCTGATTGTCGACTGATGGTTTTTGAAAGTGTTTCGGAGGCGACGAGGTTGTGGATCAAAGGGCGCGACTTTACGGTAGCTAAGCTTCTTGGTGATGTGTACAAATCGGAAGCGCCTCGGTATGACGGTGGTGCTGTCGCGATATTCCGATTAGCGCCACAGGACTACCACCGTTTCCACTCTGCAGTGGATGGCCGTATTGGGAAGATGGAGTACATCAGCGGGGAGTATTATACTGTCAATGTGGGTGTCTTTCTCTTCTATCATTCACGTATGTCTTTAAGCTAATGATTGTTTAGCCCCAAGCGATCCGGACTCAGCTCGACGTGTATGGCGAGAATGCACGCAAGATCGTTCCCATTGATTCGCCACAGTTTGGGAAGGTGATTGCGGTCTGTGTGGGCGCGATGATGGTTGGGACCATCAAGACTACGGTGGATGATGGAGAGGATGTGCGGCGGGGGCAGGAGTTTGGGTATTTTGCGTTTGGTACGTGCACGCTGCTAGACGGGTTTCTCAGGCTAATCGATGTGTTCGTTAGGTGGCTCTACGATCGTCATGCTCTTTGAACCTGGAAAGGTCGTGTGGGATGAGGATCTGCTCATTAATGGGCGGGCTAGTTTGGAGACGTTGGTGAGGGTAGGGATGGGCATTGGGACGGGTGTTGGGGGTCCGGTCACGGCGTGATGGTGAAAATGATGGACGTTAGATTAACTGATACTTATGGAGAGGGGACGATTTATATACATAGCTTATTGCATAGTTTTTGTGTAAAGTGTAAATGTAAGCCAGATGAAGGAAGCAGTTGCGTTGATGTAATTATTTAGTCGTTGAAACTAATACTATTGCATTTTTAAGGTGCGCCACACTGGCTGACTCAGCACTATCTGTTTCGGCCCGGCGCTGCCGGCACATTTCTTTCTCTCACCTCCAACACCTGAAGTTGCTACCCGTTTATCCTCTAGGAACCGAAAGGGATCCTCGGGTCCCTCTAACAATACGCGCTACTAAGCTAATGTTAAACTCCTCGGATCGCGCTGAGGAGCATGGATTTGGCTAATCGCAAGTTCTCAGACACTGAGATTTCGGGATATTCGATGAAGCGTTCTCGCGTACTCCGATGACTCGACAGTTGAATGTCTGAAATGCTCCCAGTTTCGTTTAAGACGATAGTTTCGTCATTCGCGATGGCTCCACCCAGAGACTTGGCCGTTCGCGACTGAGAGTACTATATATGAGGCGCCACGCTCGTCAATTCTTTATTTCTCACCAGTCTCTTACTGCTACAAATCGTAACACAAAATGGGTACGCAATCTCCATTCTCATTATCGGTGCTTGACGTTCCCCTCTGGCAGGTATTGGAAAAACAATTAAGAACATTCTGTCCGACAAGAACGCGAACGGTGGTACGTCTTTACCTGTCTCTGCGCGCCGTGTTACTCCTTTCTGATTTGGTTTCCAGCCGACAGTACTACTTCTCCCACCCGCCCGACAGCCGCTGGCGGTGCTGCCAACCAGCGCCATGTTGATAGCGTGGATGTTGGCGCCACCAGCCCAATTACTCCCCCTCAAAGTAGCACGAGTACAGAGGGCACTGATAGTACGAAGGATCATATGGGCCTTGGACAAAAGACTGGGGGTTTCACCGACCCTCACACCCACAGCCATCATGACAAGGACCTGCAGCCCTCGGCGGGGCAGTCGCACCAGGAGGACTTGCATCGTCTCAATCGTATGTCTTGTGTGCTGCCCTTTTGGAGTTGTATCTCATGATATTTCTACAGCTGTTACGCACGAGCATGTTCGTCACCAGGAGGTGGAAGAGGTAGTCCGTCAGAAGGAGAAGGACAGGCATGTTCACCACGTCCAACATCATACCGTTCCCGTGGTGCAGAAACAGGAAAGGGACGAGGTGCATCATGAAAAGGTTCGGCACACTCCGGCTTTTATTCCATCGACTCGGCCTTGTTCTGATGGCTGTGTTGTGTATTAGATTCATCCCGTCACCAAAGTACACGAAAGACACGCCAATTCGAAAGATGACGCTACTCTCCTCAATAGGCAGATTCACGGACAACATGATCACGTCGTATGTATCAGTTTTTACTCAGAGGTTTTTTTATGATGTTCTCATGTTCGTGCGCAGCATCACGGAGAGAAGGAGCGCACAGTTATCGACAAAGGAACTGTAGTCAACGAGAACGTACATCACCACACGCATCACGTTATCCAGCCTATCATCGAGAAAGAGAGTAAGCTCCCTGCTCAACATTCATTTTCTCTTACTGAATTCTCCCTTCTGCTAGCCGTCGACAAACACCGCGTTCACACCGTCATCCCCTTACACGAAGAAGTCCACGAGGCGCCTATTGTTCACGAATCTCAGAAGCATGCTCCCATCAGTGTGCAGGACTTCTTGAACACGTTTGGCGGCGAATCCCTTACCAGCGGCGCTGTTCCGCAGGACCAAATCGGAACCAAGGTCATGCACCCGCCTGACTGCGAACGGACGGTGGACGGTGTCGGCGAGAAACTCGCGAGGGAATTGCATTTGGGTGTTGCCGAAGTACGTAGTGATTTTTGATACTCTCTCTGTGTGTCCATGATTTCTTACGCCTCGTTGAACTTAGCCCTCGGACGCTCAACATACGGATGTCGGCGAACGCAATGTTCCCGGGCGCTTTGCTCTGGATACTACGGAAGATAGCGATGGTGTTGGAATGCACAAGCCTCAAGGTCGCAGTGGTACGCAAGATCCGAGTGTACGCCAGGAGGAGAAGAAAGGCAGTCATGGGAGGCATGACCCACAGCGTGGTATGGGCCACTACAACATCGGCAAAAGTGCCAGTGGAAACTCGACGTCTGGTAAATTGATGGGTTATGACGAGCAAAGAGCTGTGGGTACCAAACTCTCATAGATGATAAGAAATTGGTGTTTAGACTCCGTCTGTGTATAGTATGCTAGTGTATAAATAATCCGTAGACATGTTTGTAATGTATTCAGAAACGATGATCATGTTCTCGTCGTTCGTTCCATGCTCATGCATTTGAGTAGCAGTTTAATCAGCCAAATGATCGTTAGATTTCATGCAACCTTCATGTTCTGTAGTAGCTATGATATTAGCACCTAAAAGCTCTTGAGAATTGTCCATACGTATCGAATACGCTAGTAAATAATGTTGTCCGTGAAAATCACGCGAGTGTCCGTTAAACGAGTGTCGACATAATAGCGTCTAGCGTCCACGTTAATGATGCCAATCGGCAAGCCACGCCTGCAGATAAGCGACCGCCTCCTCTTGAATGTACGCAATAGTCGGCTCCACAGCAGCATTAGGTATCCGCATATCCGAACAGTGGAATCCTCTCCCAACAAAGACTGGTGTCAAAGGTGAAGGTTGGAAGTCGATGGAGCTGCTCGACACGGTGGCGTCCAACCAAGGATCATCTGTGAAAGCCTCATGAGAAAAGGACGTTGCCACTTCGAGAGGAACGTACTGATGCCGTTGGCGAAGAAGACTCGATCAACGTGAACGTCCCAGCCTCCGAATTTGGCGTTGATCTGGTCTGTCTTTGGAGAACCTCCTGCTCCGAAGGTCTTCGGGAATGGAAACTGGCAACGCTGGCGCTACAGGGGTGTAAGTAACCACACATATTGAAAGCAACACTAAATGCACCTTCTCATGCGCGACATCCAAGTGACGGGATACAATGGTAGGGTTTCCTTCGGGAGCGCCAACTTGGAACCAGCCTAGCTCGTTACAGCTACGGAAGTGTTAACTGAGAGGAAATAGACGAATGGAAAAGTGACGTACACCAGCCAGTTCCACGAGCGCTCCCACTGATCGACGGTCGTGTTCCTATAGCTGTCTAACGAACCATCGTGGCTGCCCCATGACTCGCTGATTCCGAGGTTAGTAGTGTGTGTCGATGCCAGGAAAGAGCACCGACTCAGTCGTGAAACCGTTTAGTTCCAGCATGTAAGTTCCCCAAGCTGACAGGGCATGTTCAAGACCCCATCCGCTGGCGGGCGCGCTTTGGCCGTTCTTAACTTCCAAGGCATCGCAAAATGTATAGAAGTCCTGGTTCGGCCCCTCGTACGGATCCAAGTCTTGCCACTTCGAAAGGGGAGCAGCAACTGGTAATGAGTCTTCAGCCGCGTGTACATTAGATGTGGAAAGTACTTGACGTACGAGCGCTTGCGACGTCGTCAACGTATGTGACATTTCCCATACCAAAGAGCTCTTTGACATCGTTTATGGCAACCTCGTTTCCGCTATCGAAGACTTGATCAATATGTGCAATCACGGCTTGGATGTCACTGGAGCAGTTGGCAGGCATGTTGATACGCGTCGGCTCGAAGTATTGCCAGAAATTCCTGCAGAGCGTCAGACTGGAGTGGGATAAAACGATTCGAGGCAACCCACTCCATGGCTTGGACGACGGCCGAAGAAGCATATCCGGCGTAGAAGATCTCGGGATGCCTGGGGGATAGTGAGTACATGAAACGCGGTTGTACACTCCAAATAACGTACTGGTGTACAGCCCAATTCACGACAGCACCTAAAGAATGTTGAGACTAAAGAATGTCACGAATGACTGAGACAAACCTGGATAGCTGCCACCAATTAGGATCCAAGGTGCCTGGTCGGGTCCAACAGACGCACCACCTTCCACCGGGAGATTGAGATTCTGAGCCAGGTAGACCATATCGTCAATGTTCTGCTGAACTGTGAGATATTGCAGGCTCTCTTCCGAGAGGTCCGGGTACGGATTGCTTTGCCCAAAGAAACGATGCTCCATGACGATGGAGGCGCCTGACACTGATTGCGCGAGCTTTCCTTGTATGCCTTGGTCTGGAAGGAAAAACTGCCAGGTGCCTGTAGAAAAAAGAATAAGTGATGGTGGGAATCATAGCGGCAAAGTATTGTCACCATCTGCATTGCCCTCTCCGGCATTTTGGAGAAGAATTGGTCCACCTGAGGAATTGTTTGTTAGACGAGAGTAAACCATCGAAACGGACGCGACGGGTTACCAGGTTCGTAAAATTCAGCAGAGAAGAAGAAACGCTGCTTGAACGTTCCCAGTGACGGATTGTTATGGTCAATAAGCTGGTCGAACCAGTATGTCGTATTGTAAGCGGGCAGACCTCTCTTCGCAGGGTGAGAAGGGAGGTCACATTCATCGACCAAACTCCATCTCTGACGAGCTGGAGAAGCATAGACACCACTGAGGAGGACAGCGACAGCCGTGGCTTGAAGAGAAAAGGGCAACCACCGCATGTTCAGTGTTCGGGAAGATGAACGAAAACATGAGGGCGTAAAGCGTTTTATAAGTCGACGTCGCGTACGGTTGAATGCGATACGCCTGGTAGTGCTGTGAAACCACTGTGTAAACACAGGACGGGTAAAGATGTTTCAGTATTGAATATTGAATGAGCGCTCACAGAAGAACCGCTGATGATTGTTCTGGACCGAGACAAAAATCAGTAATCGTTGGCGCACTGCACGGGAGACGGTAAGTTCGCCCAGAATAGTCCGTCAAGTCCAATCCTATACGCATCGAGTGCTCTGTGTATCAGGGACTTGGTGATACTGCTTTTGATTCCTGAAAACCTCCTTAGTGTCAAAATGTAGAAAATGCAAGAGACACACCAGAATTGAAATAGAGGGTAAGTACCGTCGATGTGCAGGGAACCCAGAAAGCTCGCCCTCATAATTGGTTATGCGCAATTGAATGAGCGACTGAGCGTTGCTGCTGGGCGTTTATGGACGCGCTCGTAACAAATATGGCACCAGATCGCGCTGATAGCTTTGGGCGCTTGGCAGTCGGTATGCTATTAATACAGCGGGCGACAGTAGAACGGACGCAGCACCCGGCTGTGTAATACATGACCAGAGATACAACTGAGGTATGATATTGATTGCATGATCCAACGGAGCCTCGTTGGACCAACTTGTGAGAAGTGACGCGTTGTCGAATTTGGCTACATGATTCGGTCGAAACTATAACGAAACGGATCAGAGTGCGCAGAAGTTTTCAAGAGCTGAATTAGGCAGACCACTAACATACGAATTCCAGCATGTTTGCAGGTATAACCACCCCCATTTGGGACCATACAAGATGGTAGCAAAAGAGAGAGAAGGTGTTACCCTTTTAGGACATCCTTACGTGTACCGCCGCTCGGGAATCGGCCTTCTGCACCCGATATGACGCGGGTAAGGCCGG
Source organism: Hymenopellis raphanipes (assembly GCA_003314085.1). Taxonomy (NCBI): domain Eukaryota; kingdom Fungi; phylum Basidiomycota; class Agaricomycetes; order Agaricales; family Physalacriaceae; genus Hymenopellis; species Hymenopellis raphanipes. The sequence continues at coordinate 7,152 of QLPD01004677.1, forward strand.
CGAGGCGGCGAGTCACAAACCGTTCCGCGTCAAGCCAGTTCCAACACCATCAAGGACAATTATCATGAACGGACCACTAGGATCGACTACCGTATGAACAAGGATATGTAAAGGTGCTACCAGCTTTCTCCTGTAGCCAACGTGTACCAGTCTAGTAGTTCTCGAGCTCTCTCAGATGTCGATGCTGCCAACTTTTTCAACCGCTTCTCTTCTTTTCGAACCTCCTCCGGCGCATGATTCCGTATCTTGGTGGCAGATACCTCTCCAAGAATTGCAAGACCTCGAGGTGTGTCCTCGTCACATACAATACGCGACAACATAACGTATGCCGCGGCGAGGGATGGGCAGCTTTCCAAATGGATAATAGCGGCGTTTAGAGAGCGACTTTGCGAGTTGTGGGCAGTGAAGCTGAAACCGGGAATCAGAGGCAACTGTGTTCGACGCACACTGTAGGTGCCATCTCCGGTACGTTTCTTGACGAGGATCGAGGTCGTTACTAGCGGAATGGTAACACGATTCGGAAATGGCGATGCTTTGTCTGACGCTGTATACGCGGCGAGATCAACATCCGCAGAAAGTGCGTACCGTCGGCCATCTTTGACTTCATAGCAGATGTGCCGCCGCTACCGTTGGCAACTCCGAGCTCCACTGCTAAATTTTCCACGATGTATATCGGCATTCCAATGATCAAAGGCAGTCGTCCACTGACATCGTTTGCATGCGATTTGAGAGGTGTGTCCCATGCGTCGCGTGCATTCTGACCTCGTAAAACTGTCTTGTTCTTCCCTCGTCCCACGCAGTCCTCTGAGTAGTAAATTGCGAAAGACTGGTTTGTTGCCTCTGCAAAGGCCTTTGACATCCGCCAATTGTGCGCGTTCCGCACGGCATTAGTGTATGTGATCAGTGGTGCCGCATCCTCTGGAGAGGAAATCCATTTGGTGATGTCTGTTATCTCTGGATGAACTCGACTGGCTGGGTCGCCGAGCTTGAACTGTTTGAGATAGTCCAAATCGTTGTCCTCCCCTTTGACTGTACACAAACCCCGTCGAAGCCGAGTCAGAAACGCGACATAGCGGGGATTGCGCTGACGGACGACCTCGGTGAAAATAACACAGTTCTCGATGGACCAGTAGTTCTTGATTGCTGTGAGATTCCTCCGAACATCACCATTCAACCCCTGCAGCGACTCCTGACTTTTGTCTAGATGAACATAGGCCTCATCAAAAAGCGATACCTTGCGAGGGGGGGTGAGCTGGTACTCGTCACCAGATAGAATGAGGTCAAGATGCCCGAAAGCATCATCGCTGCTGCCGCGAGCGAGATTGATGGTGCGAGAAGCCTTCTCGAAGTCATTGCAGCCGAGGAAGAAGAACTCGTCAATAACTAAGAGTCTCGTGGACTCAAGACGTGCTATCAGCTTTTGTAGAGGGATGGAGTTTGCCTTGGTGAGTGTATCATAGGCAGTACGGAGGGATAGCTCGGAGTGAGTGGTTGTCCCAGCAATATTGCACGCCGCAACACCAGTTGGTGCTGTGAAGGTAAGTTCGCGTGCCAGATCCAGTTCGTTGTAGAACGCACGCAACGCCTCATAGACATGTGACTTTCCAGTCCTGCCAGGACCACCGATGATGATTCGAAATGGCTTATCATACATGAAAAGCTGAGAGTGTTGTCGAATACGGTTGTTTACTATCAGGAGAAAGGCAAGTTTCTGCTGCGAGTTCAACGTGAATGCGGCACAGAGGGTGATTGCGAGCTGCTGCCAGTCATGTAGCTTGCTCCATACTGCGTTGTTGCCTTGCTGATAAAAAAGAACCCGCTTTCGAGTGAGTTCTTTTTGCTCGGCCAGATTGGTGATGCATGGTGGGTGACGGCGGGTATCTAATGAGCGTGTTTGGTTGGTCATCGCAGAGTCGTTGCTCGAGCGACCAGAGTGATCTGTTACATACAGTAAGCTCAAGATAATAATAATCGTATGAAACAAAAACATATACCGACCTGCACGAGCCTGCAGTAAGGCAGACTTCTCCGCTGCCAAAAATGCCGTTGCAAGCTGTGATTGCAGATGCCCAGAAGCGTCGGCCTCGGTTGCTTGCCCAGACAACACATATGAGGGGATAGAAGACGGGACATGGTAACAGTTCATCGTGTCGGCCAATGCAATGACTGACTCCGTCGCAAGCTTTGTCCGAAGTGGGCATGTTTCATGAAAGTCATCGCTATCCTCTCTTTCGGGACCGGAATCGTTATACACACGAAGATTCAATGTTTGACTAAGTTGCCAGTCGACGTCATGGACCAGATCATGAATTTCGGAATCCACAGAAAGGTCGAAGCCGTTATCAGCATGAAAGGTGGCCAAACGATGTTTCCGTAACTTGGAGAAGTCATCGGCAGCCAGGCGACACTCCCACTGCTCCTGAATGTGATTGATAATTTCGAGAGTCGTAGCAGGAGCATTTTGAAGGAAGCTATGAAGTGTTTCCGACCACGACGACAAAGGCGACTTCAACGGATCAGTTGGCGTACGTTCCCAGGGCTTGAACAGAGCCAAAGTAGCACTAGCATACTTGTCAGCTTGTTCAGGCAAGTCACTTCGAGGGACTGCGTACCCAGTGAGTACTGGGATATGACGTGTACGACGTTTACGAAGCCCATGAGTGTTGACTTGGGGAGGGCCGTTGCAGAATCGCAGTATGTCCGCGGCGGTGTCATGGACAGCTGTAATCAAATATTAGGCGATAGCACTATATGGAACAATGATCATACATACAGTCACAGTCTTCTTCGTCGGATTCGTTCTCCGAGTCGGTATCTGTACCTTCTGTGAAATTTGCACGGGAACGATCTTTCGACTTTTTCACTTGGGACGCCAGCGTCACTTTTTCGTATTCACCGAGCTGGTCGTACATGCAGACATGACTAAGCTCTTGAGGTCGGAGGAGTATATCATATACCAAAGAGTTGAGCTTTGGTGGCGACTCGGAGCTGATGTGTCGACCATCGAGAATGACATATTCCTGCTCATCATCAAGATCAATGCTAGTATTGATTTGGTCAGATATTAATGGCGGAATGACGAAGCTCCAGGTACTCACTTAAGTGGTTCGTCTCCATTGTCATCGTATTCTCCTTCTACACCATGGACTGTTGTTGATGCTGCAGAGCCCTCAGATTCCTCGTTACAATCCATATCTTCCGGGTCATCGTCATTTCGGGCTGTGTGAAATATCGGGAAGTCCTTTGGAGAAAGCCAGGTGAGAAGTTTGGACCAATAGAAGACAGCAAAACGAGCATCGGTAGTATGATTACAAATGCCCAGCAATGCGCAAGCTACTTGTTGTCCTGATAACTCTCGCCGGCCGTTGATTTGATTGAGGGTCTTCAAGAGTAGTCGACGACATTGCTCTTCTGGATCGGAGGGCGTGAGAGAGAGATTTGACTCGGCAAGGGCTTTCTTTGCGGCGGTGAGCGCGCTCATGATCGTTGCGGAATCTAGTGTTGATTTGGCTGTATAACTCGTCATGTAAATGCTGAGTGCCATTCCGAACGGACCAGATCCAACAAATTTAGTGTCGGTATTGCACTGAAAAGAGCCGCTGATAACAGGTGTATGACCAACGACGTGACCATCAAGACGCTTGAGGTGTATTTTCCCATCATCATCCATAAATGTGTCAAGAACGACTTCCGCAGGGAGGTTAAACCGACAAAGCTTGTCCTTGTCTACAGCGCTTAGTGTCGTCATGGAATGGGGAATATGTTTGAAGCAAGTTTCGCTGTGTACATGAGACTGCGCGGATGCGTCGAGAATTTGCCGGAGATATTGTGGCCATGCCTGCGCGAAATCCGGCGAGTCGGGATGAAGTGGACGTCCTAGGAGGCATCTTTTCTTTTCGCTGAAGGATCCCTGTACCGAGAGGGTATCTGCGGGCAACTCATGCACGAAAACACTCTCCAGCCATTGAAAAAGACGCTCTCGAAAAGCAGAATCAACGGCTACTTTCTCCTGGATACACCGTGGGGACAGAGCACCCCAACCATATGAGAATATGGAGGTGTAGAGACCCCCGATTCTGAGCCTCAATTACTCCATAGTAGTGTTTGACTCGACCGAACACCCCACGCTTCAGATCCCGCTTGAAGCCCAAGAATATATCTGTGAACTGATCCATCATGACTTTGAAGAACTCGGCGCCGGCAACAGGATTGGCTGCGAGACTACGTGCTCGGTCGAAAGGTGTGAAACGGGAGTCAGGATCGGTGAATAAAGCATCGACATTGATGTCCTTTCCAGCTACAAAAGAAGCTAATGGATTGTAGCAGTCCGCTGGATTGAGGGTAAAGAACACGGAGGGGGTGCCGCTGTCGCGCGAAAGTGCGCGTATCTCTTCCCGCATGGCTCGCACATCGGCCTTTGATCCCTCCAGGTGGTCGGTGACATAGTCCACATATTTCAGGACGTCCGCGACAGCCTTTTCAGTTTCGGTAGCCGGCTCCCATTTGGAGAAATCCCGCCTCGCCTTCTTCGAGGCCAGAGTCTTAGCGACTTCAGCCAATGTATCATCATCAATCTTCTCCATAGCTGCCATCGCATTCGGCCACCATGTACGGCGAACGGCCAAGCGGGACTGGAAGGATGACCGACGGAGCATCTGAATGTTATGCATCACGAATATGAAGGAAAGGTGGGTTTGAAAGCGTCGGTCATGGAGTTGCAAATAGCGCTGAACATGGGTCTTCAGATCAATCGGCTTGAAGCCGTGATCCTTCCGCAGACGAAGTGGATCGTCAAACATGCCCACTCCATACGGGAATAGGGTAGGCCAGAGCATCCCGTACACCTCGGGATGATTGCGCGTGGAGAGCGTCTCGTCCGATGTTGATGTTTTGGCGAAATCACCGTTCTCCTTAAGATAACGAAGAGCCTGTATTTTCCGCGCGGCGAGGGTCAATTCAGAGTCCTCTACATCGAAGGTTCCTATGAAAACATGTCAAAACGGTTTGTAGCGTATCGAAAGAGATCATAGATACCAGTGCTCGATAGAGGGACATCACCGTGTGACTCGGTCTCATCAACTGCAAACATGCTCTCCGTTGAATCGATTCCATGGCCAGTATAGGTCGAACTCTGGGCGCGAATGGAATCGGTGGGGGTCTGATGTTGCACAGGGTAAGGGACGCAGCCGCCATCGTGTTCTTCGTCGGGATAGTCCTCTAACGCTGTGTCGTCAATCTCTATATCATGATAAAGTCTGTTGTGCTTTTTCAGCCACAACAAGGCCCGCAGAATGCGTTCGCGTCTAACGAGGAAAGGGGTTCGCTGGAACATATCCGCAGTGACAGGCTGGTCGTTTGAGACGAACATCACGACGATTTCATCGTATAAAGTGCTGATAGGCCGGGGGAGCTTGGATGCCAGGTTCGTAATCTCATGAGGATGGATACAGACGTTACCCGAGGCAGCTCGCTGGGCAGTGGAGCCAGGAGAATCCGAGCCATTGAGTTTAACCCAGCACTTTGTGGTGTGAGCGCGCGCAATGACGAGCTCCTCAGCATAAGTCAGACAGGCAAGTTCTTCAGGAACACTGCCGATCCAACACCCGTTGGCCCAGCTGAGCAAGGGGACCTTTACAAATTTCCCGCCCGAAACACATCGGCGACATGTCGGGCAAGCAAAATACATGCCATCGTAAAGTTGGTGTGATCGTATGGGAGGCTGCTCTTCAAGTGCCGGATGCTCAACTAGGGAGCGCAGACGCTGGGTTGTCGCATCAAGGAGAGTAATGTCAAGTTGGTCGGTGGTCCACGTCTTGAGTTTCGAAGTCAATTCGTTGTGATTACAAAATGAACATGGACGACGGCGGAGAGCATCAGATGTAGTCTGGGCACGATTATCTCGCATAATCTATACACAAGTCAATTGTTAGCCCCAAAAAACACGAAAACACTTACCTCCTTCAGTGTATGAATGGTCTCGACTTGCGGCCAGTTATCGCGCCAAAATAATTTATCAGCAGCATCGCGCTCCTCTTGCTTTTTCTTCTCTTCCATCCGTCTCAGTTTCCGGGCTTTAGCATCATCAGCGCGAGTCGGCTTCGGAGGACGCCTTCGAGAGTTGGGTGTTTCAGAAGGAATTGTAATAGGATGCGGACCAAGGCCTGCTGTATGAGCATCCGTTACACGGATGTTACAGGACCATGAACAATCATGGCGGAGAAGTGCTGAGAGAAGGATATCGGTCTTTGCTCTCGGCACGCCATGTTCGACGGCCAGTGTACAGAGAGCGCGATACTTGAGTTCGGACAGGGAAGGACGATTGACATGGCTGAAGACGCGAGATTTTTGCTCATCAGTAAGGCCATCGATGTAGATTTGTTGTGCTGCTCAATTATCAAATGACGTTGTCGTAGTATGAAAGGAAACGGACCTGAAGAGATGCTTGCCGCCGAATCTGGCATCTTGGTCGTCCGGAAGTTCCAATCTCGGGCGTTTCGCAAAGCGGTCAGCACCATCACTCGACAAGGACCGTCTTCGGGAGCTGGAAGGATCCATTTCAGGAGGAAAAGAGTATCATTGAGGGAAAGAGCAATATAAATAACATGGTCTGTCAATAGGAGTACTGATCGTGCACGGGTTCATGAGTGTGGTGTCAGAAGAAAGGCGCGGCATTACACACCAAAAAGCACGACCCGCTACCGCGCCGACGCGTTATTCCCGACACATGTTCTCAGAAACCCGCCCGCGCACCACGTCGTTGTGTGTATGGCTGTGCCGGTGCGGACGCGCAACTCACATTCACAGTCGGTCCATCCTGCGGTAACGACAACGTTTTTCGTGTTCATGGGCGGGCAAGGCGATCGCGAGGCGAACCCAAGGAGTTGGGAACGGGATGAGCGGAAGGAACAAGATTCAGACATGGTAAACGGGTGCAAATATTGCTGACAGCGTCAGAACTCGTAATCATTTAGCGGACATTTTAGGTAGCCAGACACAAAACTAGTCGTCACATTCGTGACGGTTTGTGAACAAACAAAGCCGGACTCTTTCGAGTCCCCACTTCCACAATGGTTTTCTACATCCAACAGACTCCTTTGAATATGGGTCACTCCATGACTCATTCTCTCGTTTTGCCTCTTCGTTGATACGCACCGAGTTTGTGCGGATGCTTCACACCGGGTGCCTAACGCATATGCTGGGAACCTTATAGGAGATGTCCCTCTCAAATTGTCGCATCAGAATGAACGCCTGGACACGTCTACTACCGCTCACATTCTATGCCAACCTGACCTGGAGGATGCCTTCAGTTGGAGTATAAATTCCAGCGCTGCGAGCCACGCCTGATTGTCTTAATTGCTACGCCACACTTACGGGCATGGTCGCCCGACATCGGACAGCTTGGACCAGTCCCCACGCGGTAATGCGTAACGTGACCGCAACAAGTCTAATCCATCAGATGCGTCATACTTAAGCCGAAAGCTTTCTCCTAGATCCGTCTAATCTTCTTGACAAACACCACCACAATGTCGAAACCTATCAACACTTGCGTACTGGGAGTCGGTCTTGCTGGTCTTACCTTCCACATTCCCTTCATCCTAGCGCTTCCAGATCTCTTCACTTTACACTCTGTTCTCGAGCGAAACCCTAGTTCCCCTCACGGAAAAGTGCATGATCGATTCGGCGTCGCAGTCAAGATACATCGTTCACTAGACGACGTGTTGGCGGATCCGGACGTAGAGCTCGTCATAATCGGGACTCCGAATGAGACGCATTATCCTTTCGCGAAAGCGGCTCTTCAGGCGGGGAAGCATGGTCAGTGCTGTTTACATGCCCAGAGCGCAAGCTGAACAGCCGATTCCAGTCCTCGTGGATAAGCCGGTGACAAGTACCACCGCAGAAGGGAAAGAACTCGACGAATTGGCCCAGGCCAAGAGACTCGTGCTATATCCGTTCCAGAACCGACGCTGGGACTCGGACTATCTAGCCTTAAAAAAGCTCCTGGATCTTCCCTCTTCCTCACCCCAATCGCTTGGAAACCTGGTTGAATTTGAGTCGCAGTAAGTCATTGGCACTGATCATCACTGTAAATCTAAACATTCACAGTTTCGATCGGTATCGTGCGACGCTTAAAGGCACTTGGAAAGACCAGCGTCTTCCTGCAGCCGGTCAAACTTTCGACCTCGGATCCCACCTGATCGACCAAACCCTTACGCTCTTTGGTAAACCGGAGAAACTCACCGCGTTCATCCAAAATGTCAGAGGTCTTGGTAGTCCTGACGTCGACGACACGGTACGTTTTATCTTCATCGCCTATAGATAACAACTCACTCAAGTGCGTCGACAGTTCACTATCTACTTGCAATATCCTGCGGGAAAACCGTTTCCAAATCCCTTCACCGCCATCCTTCGTGGACACATCCTGTCTGCGCGTTCCAAGCAGCTCAGGTATCTTGTACGCGGCACCAAGGGAACATACATCAAGTACGGAGTCGACGTCCAAGAAGACCAGCTGAAGGTCATCGATGCGCCTGCGTCCATTTTCAAGACGGGGTACGGTCTTGAGCCAGAGTCTCTTTGGGGCAGCTTGGATAACATGCAGGATGATGGATCTGTCGTACAGTCAACGTGGGGTTTTATAAACTTGTGTACGATAAGACTACTGACGTCAAGTTGTCTTTGTAGGTGGCCCTCCAGCGCTGCGGGACAGTACGTCGAGCTTTTCAAGAACCTCGCTGGCGTGATTCGGGACGGCGCGCCTCAGCAAGTGAAATGGATGCAATCGGTGTCGGTCATTGAGATCATTGAGCTCGCTCATAAGAGCTCCAAGGAGGGCATCACGATAACTCTGTAATCTGTAAGCATGTCAACATATGAATATCTTGTACTTCTTTTCCGTCTTGTGCGCGAGCGTGCTTGTTTGACTCATAGGCTTCGTATTCTCATCTGAGCTCTACCCGACGCGTGCTCAGGACCGGAAGGTAGCCCGTCATATCATCATAAAACGGTCTTTGACAAGGCAGTGGGAAAGCCTGGATGGGATTTCTCCGATAATCCCAGGACGTCGTGTTGTGCGCGTTTGGGTACATATTACGGGAGTCTGGGGATGCATAAACCGTTTGGAATGTTGTTGGCA
>QLPD01004693.1:0-23483 GCA_003314085.1 Hymenopellis raphanipes
TCCCGACCGCCCCTCCCCGACCGCGCTTCTTAACCAGCGCAGTGCAGAAGCCGAAGAGGCGCTTGGGGGGAATCGCGGTCCTGGGGCTCCGCGCATGTTTGATAACGCGGCGAAAGAGTATTTCAAGAAATACGATTGTGGATCGGTCGAGGACTTGGCGAGGATCGCGAGTAAGAATCACAAACACTCGGTTAATAACCCGTACAGTCAGTTCCGGAATGGGTGGAGTGTGGAGGATGTGATGAAGGGGAAGAAGATTACGGATCAGCTGACGGTGTTTATGTGCAGTCCTACGTCGGACGGGGCGGCGTGTTGTGTTGTGGCCGATGAGAAGTTTGTGCGTGAGCATCGGTTGGAGAATCAGGCGATTGAAATTGTGTCGAGTGCGTTGATGACGGATACGCCGTCGGCGTATGAGAATAGGGATGCGATGGATATTGTGGGTTATGGCATGTCGCGCGTGTGTGCGGATAAGGTGTTTGCGGAGGCGAAGGCGAGTAGGGAAGATGTTGGTGTTGTGGAATTGCATGACTGTTTTGCTTCCAACGAGGTACGGATATTGTTTTCCTTTTATGTCCTCCTCTAATTCTATGTACAGCTGGTCACGTACGACGCGCTGCGGCTATGCCCGGATGGCGGCGCAGTTGACATGGTTAGGAAAGGCGATAACACGTACGGAGGGAAATACGTCATCAACCCCAGTGGCGGGCTCGAAGCGAAAGGACATCCCCTTGGGGCGACGGGGCTCGGGATGCATTTCTATATCACGAGTACGTCTTCCCTTCGTCTTCCCTTCCCTCTTCCTCACCCCCTCTTCCTAGTGCAATTGAGAAATTGGGCTGGACCGATGCAAGCGCCGGGGCTCTTTCCCCCTGGCAACCCCCGCGGGAAGTATGGGCTGGTGCATAATCTGGGCTTGGGCGGGGCGGTGGTGGTGTCGCTCTTGAGGAGGCCGGAGTTTTGGAAGGAGGGCGGCGAAGATGGGAGGAAGAGGTTGGGGTATAATCATGCGTGCGTGTGTAAGGGCGTGACGAGGGCAGATGTGGATAAGGTCAAGTCGAGGGGGAAGGCGAGTGAGTATATCTTGCAGGCGACGAAATTGTAAAGGTGGGTTTTGTTGTTTTGCATTGGTTCGTGGGACTGATGTGTTTTTCCAGATTATGTGTATTACGATATTGCCTTTGGAAAATGTACAAGTGTTGAAGACACGAATACATGTCTGAGCGTCATCAAGGAGGTTCATCATCGTCTACGTCGGTCGGTTTCAATGTGTGTCTCGCCACACGTTCCGTTAACCTCAGTAGGTTCGGAACGTGGACCATACTTCATTCCTGGTGAGCCATTTTCCTTCCTTTCTCGCGCGATGATTATACACGTCGTGGTTTTATTCCGACTGGCCCTTCTTCTTGTATGGGCGGGTATGTCGATACGACAAGGCCAGATATGAGCGCTTGTTTCTACTACGCTTTTCATTTCATTTCGAGTGCTGACTGAGGATGGACAGTGATACTCGGCTGATGTGTGCAGAAGGGCGTGTTCATAGCTCGAGTGGAGATTTAACATCAGGCTTAGACGTCTAGGGAGATTGAGCGTTGTAGCGTTGTGGCATGTGATACCATCGGCCGAGTCATTATGCGTATATAGACGAAGGCTGTCGGTGCACAGGATAACATCAACACGCGTTGATGCCTTTGACAGCACCCTTTCGCTTGCCTTCTACTCTCATGGAGCCCGCACGCGACATGTCCTCCACGCGCCAAGGCGGGGCTGTATACAACTCCGGCGACGAGACTGAGGAATGTGATGCAAGGAGCTGTCAATCCGTTCTCAGTCTGGATGGAGACATGGGGATCCGTAACTTGCGTAGTGACGATGATGTCTACCTTCACGAGGGGAGGTTCCCGATTTTGACATGGAACAAGCAGAATAGTATGTGGAATTCCGTACAGCGAACGTGAGTTTGTATAACATCCCGGCAAATAACAATATCCTCATCCTCACTTTTCAGAACAGTAAAATGGACGTTGGGTAGTTTTTTTCCGGGGACGGGGGGTATAGGATGGGTTTCACAAACTGATTATGATCGATATATGAAGGTCCTGGTGGAGCTTCGAGAGAGGATACTCGAGGCTCTGATAGCACTGGCCGAGGTAGCAGGCATAAACTTACGCGCAGACCAGGAGCGCTTTCCTTTGTCCTCTTTCAATGAATTGATGCAAGATGGTCTCCCTGTGAGTCTGCTGTACAATGGACCTAGCTTATATTGTCTAATTCAAGTTGGCAGATGGGAGACGCCGACCATTTGATCCTACAGTTGTCACTCAGTCTCATCACATCTGGTCGGACAGGCAATATAATTCGTTCCGGCACTATAGAATTCATGAACTTGCATGTACCCAGTCAAAGGGTTTTTCACAGCTCCTTCCAGGCAACTTGGGATGATACTCCTATACACTATGTGCTCAACACCAAACTAGACCGTCCTTGGCAGGATCTTTTTGAAGTGATGCGAATCGCCCTGCCACGCTTTCGGGAGATGAAAGCGCGCATCGAAGCCCTGTCAGATCTTCACAATATTGGCTATTCATCCGGTTCCTCACACCCAGCTTCGATGTTTGGCCCGACAAACATGGCAAACATTATTTCATGCCTTGACGTAGTAGAGAGTGTTGCAAAGATGATTCCAGTTCTGGGGGACGTTCTTGAAGGAGCGTGCGGGACACTTCGAAAGATTATTCAAGCCGCCGAGGTGAACAAATTTCTTACGTATTTACGCACTTGACTGACTTGTGTTCGTGATAGACTGCTCGTGCTGCCAGAGACGAGTGCAAAGCTCTCGCCGAGCATACTGCCAGCATTACGCTGGCTATTGTGAATGAGATCGGATCCACATCGACTAGAAATGGGTTCGAAATCAAAAGAATCTGTGATCTTTCCGCGTAAGTTCGCGTCCGCGTGTGGCGTGCCATCTGACTCTGACGTAGGACCATCGGTCAAGTCAATCACGAGATCCAAAAGCTGTCGAAGCTCAATCGATTCAGGTACTTTGTCTCCCGTGGCAGAATCAACGCCGAGGTTCTGGACCTACGGACAAGGATTGATAATGCACGAATCGCCTTTCAGGTACAGTAAATATGTTACATGTTCTCCGTCCGAGTATCTCGCTCACCTTCATCGAGATTCGCAATGATATCTCTACGACGCAGCTATTGCATGATCTGCGCATCATGCAGGCAAGGATAATGTCGCGCGTTGATGACATTTACGCCGTTCAAAGGACGATGGATACAAAGCTCGATGCGACTCAATCTAAGCTGGATATGATCCTCGTTCAGGTTTGTATGAACAGCGACACGTCTTCCGGTACTAATGTGGTGTTTTTAGATGAGCGTCGGTGGCCACAGAGACTATGGATACGGAGGTGGAGAAGCGGCCAGTTCAATGATGCGATACCAGTATGAAAGAACCTCAGACGAAAGAGTTGTAGTCTGAGGCTTTCAACAGACGTGATATTTTCCAGTAGACGCAGTACTCTCCAATATGTAGTATAATATTGATTCGACTGATGTGAACAGCGAGCTCGGAGAGGGTAACGTTCATGGTTTGTCCTATGTAGAGGAATAAAGTGTCAGACAAGGATTGAGAGCGAGTATGAGAGCGAGTAGCACAGTTTTATACCGCAACTTTAACTGCCTTAGAGGAATACTTTCCCCTTCAAGATGTGTAACAGAGAATGACGGCTATAAGACAGAGATTAAGACGAGGCAGGGCAGGTAGGAGTTGCATTATCTGCAGCAGCTCCGGAGTCGCTAAAGTCGAGACGGTCAAAGTTCGTAAGGTCAGATTTCGTCAAGCACTATCTGATTAAAGAAGACATCTTGCGATTGTCGTCAGCGATTGATGTCTATAACGACGTTGAGAAGTCTAGGAGAACTCGTCAACCTAATTTTTTGAGCGCCATAGCAGCAATGGAAGGAGGAGCTACATGATAAGATGTACTATGCCGAGTGACAAAAGGTCTGTAGTGGACTAGCTATACCACGCCCGCTTTCCAGAACTCGTGGTCTTCTTTGCGTCTAGCACAATCGGCGCATGGCGTGGGAACCTTTGGTGGATGTACATCGTGGCAGCATTGCTCATGACTGGACAACCTGCACCTATCGTCATCATCAAGCTTGTCAAGGAACCGGTCGCCTTCTGAATACACAGGTTCCCATTGATTCTCCACACCCTTCCGCTGAACCGCTGCACATAGCCCGCTGCTTTCACAAAGATCATTCAAGTCCAACTCCCAAGTGTATTCCTTGTCAGCCATTACCACCAACGCAAAATCCAGCGACCGGTGACGACACCGCACTTTGAGAGCCTGCGCGAGTGTCGCGTTTGCGAATCCAAAATGGCGTATGGGAACGCGGCTGTCTGAGTGGGGCTTCAAAGTCCGAATGTCGTCACTGTCCAGCGAGATTTTGATTCGTAGATAACGGAGAGCAGGGAGGAGTTCAAATGCAGACGATTTTGCCACAGAAAAATTGCGGAAAAATGACTGAAGGACCGTGTCTTGGCCGGGCAGCTTAGACCAGCTAAATATTCCAATTTCGAGGACCTCGAGATCCTCTACAAGCCTTATTGTGGGGAGGAAGTACTCGTCCAAGACTACTCCGAACAATCGAAGTACTGTCAAGGGACTCCTAGAGGCGACTAGCATGGAATGGACGAGGGACATCGTCTCGACGGGATATTGAGCTCCCGCGACGGAATCAAGATCTCCGACGGAGAGATCCTCTAGAGCTGGAAATGCGTAACGCTCAAGGATGTCTGGGTGACAGACGCCCAATTTGACTACGCCACCATGGATGGTCCGACCGGAAGTAGGAGGGGGCCTCTCAGGCATTGCTGTACCTGCGACCACATTCTCCGCATTCATTATGTAAGAAAAGGTGCGCAGATTGGGGGCATCCACTGTATCGAGCATATCGACGAAAGCGCGACGAATAAATGGAGTTTCAGCCCACCGCCTGGACCTTTCATAGACATCGGCGCAATGGAAATCGACAAGCTGCCGATATGGAAGGGAGATGAAGTCAAAGTTGTTGTCGTCGGGTGGAGAATAATTGTGGGCATCCCACGATTGCTGGAGGATGATGGATACGCTAGTCAAGCAGGGCGCTGACGCGAATGCGGTAATCTGCTCGGGGCGGTAGGGAAAGTCTGCCGTCATTTCATATGAGTCGATCGTCACAGATAGGCGTTTCAGGAGCGGTAACTTCCCGTGGTCCAAGCCATGTAGCCATTCGTTCATCGTGCGGGCACCATATGGACCAGGGTTCCATTCAACATGTAGACTCTCCCATTTTTCTGATACGCCCTGGAGGATCCCGAGAACCTCGTTTGTAGCATCGGATGTGCAGTACCTGTAGTCCTTGTCCATGACAATCTTGACGCTCAATGGGCGAGACGCAGAGAGCAGGATGGCCGTACGGAGTAGGTCGAGTCTGTGGTGCGGAAAAGCCCCGATCCGGCGGTAAACATCTTGATTGTAGAATGCAAAGTGCGACCATAGGTGTGGGCAGGTACTCGCAAGCTGACGCCACTTGCGACAGACCTGGCGGAGCTTCCAGGGGCCACGGTCTGTGCGAAAGACGTGATACGGCTCTGGGTTTAAGCCGACGTATTGCTCGAATACCTCTAGCAGGACCTCGGCGGGGAAACGACGCAGAGATGATACGCCGCCGATGTGCTTGTCCGTCATGCTTCTCAGGAGTGTCGCCCGTCGTTGCAAAAGCGACGTCGCGTCAAGAAGGAATACAATGTCGGTCCGAATACGGCGGTGTTCCGTTTCTAATGAGATTCTAGAGGCCGATACACTGGAGAATTCTATCGCGGACAAGGCGTCGTTGTGCTCCAGGCCAGCATTTGGGCAGTATGTCTCGATCCAGTCATAGCTGGCAGTCAAATCTGAAAGGCATTGGCTGTTCGACATATTAGCGTGATCATAAGAATAGACAAGTTGGCTCACCTGGAATACGACATGGACTCGGATTCACGACCGCTAGGTTCCATTTGACCTAGTCGAGTTCTTTGGTGTCGTCTCGTGAACCTGAAAACGCATGAGATAAGAAAACAGTAATATAATGTTAGACGCACGTCGTCTATAGGATTCCGGTGGACAAAATGTGACACCCAAGGTCGTGGTTGCAATGAAAGAAATTGTCGGATATAGTCGGTCTTATCCCTGAAGTGCATTCGCGATCAAGCCTTTGTTCGTTTTTGTTGTTCTTTGCAAAGAAAAAGCCCATTAAGCATGCAAAAACTATGCTAACATTGACAGTGTCACTCAACATTGAACGTACCCAGTGCATTTAACTGTACTAGCAGCCCGATGACGGTTTTGTTCTGGATTAGAATGTTCAGCGACCGGTCGAAATATTTCATACGGCTGTCTACAAACTATGAATTGGTCGCCTTCTTCAACACCTCCAACCAATTCCTCTCCAATGGAATTGCCGTCAAGTCTTTCTCCTTAATATAGTCGATGTAAATATTATTCGTGAACGGATGCCAGTCGTCCTTGACAAACACGCGAAGCTTCCTTTCGCCCAGGTTGGGAAACAACATCCCCATCATATGCTCCCGCCCACCAGGGTTTATATCGAGACGGAACCACTCTTGAATCTCCTTGATGGAGCGACCCTCGGCGGAACGCACGGTGTGCTTGTACCTCCCTTCAGCCACCTTCTCGACGTCAACATGCAGGACAAAGGCATTAGTTCCTTGACAAACTTTAGTTTCGCAAGGCCAACCAGAAAGCATAGTGACACACCTATACGGCTCCTATTACGAGTAGTTCCCAGCTCCAAAGCTCGGAAAGCAGCCCTCGTAATGTGCTTCCTCCGGGCAGAGAACCACGCCAACGTCGCCCTTCTCCTCTTGTGCGCTTCCTCGAGTGAAGTCCCCGGACGGTACAGATAGTTTTGGAGCGGGTGATCAGTCCCATCCTCCACGCTATCGCAAACCCACTTCTCCAGATCGCATTCGAAATCGGGCCATAGCGCATGCTTGGCTAGCGGGATGGTCATAGTCATACCCAGGTACGCCGCCTCCAGGCTAGACGGCATCTCGTCGTCAATGAACAGCATGATAGCCGCGCCCTCGTTCGGGCGTCTATACGACAGCGGCAAAGAAGTGGTTCTCTTGAAGCGGCGAATGACGTCCTCGTCCGGTATCACTTCGACTGATTTGACGTGATGAGAAAAGGTAGGCGGGCCCGAGGTATTGAGGGTAACGTGGGTATCGATGTTGATGGCGAATACGTGGGTAAGGTAGTCGGATTGGCCACGGTTCGATTTCGATTTGGGTGGGCCGGGTAGGGCGTTTCGGCCCGATCGAGGGTTCAATTCACGTCGATGCCATGTACCAAAAATCAGTAATATTTATGTATCTCCTGGGGGACTGTGTCCTAAGCGAGATAGTAGTAGGAATATTCATATAATATGTGTATCTGTGTCTGAGACCATAATTGGGTACACCACTGCTCTGTGGGGCTTGGAAGGTCATGTCTCCCGGGAAGGACAGGTCGATGTCACGATCTGTGACAGATGTCACATGCACACGAACCCTTCGAAGATCGTCCTCGACAACCCGGGGGACTGTGTTCCAAGTGAGGTTAAGGCACTTTCAGTGTCTTATATATGTAGTGCATCTCCTGCCCGTGCTTGGTGTCACCGGGAACCGCAGCTCAACCAAGTGCAGAAAAGTGGGGGGGAAGGCAGAAAATGGTGGTGAGGGGATGGCGGTCCTGAGGAGATGGTGGTCGTAAAGAGATGCTGAGCACGAGACAGGCGACGACAAGGCGAAGGTGAAAACAGAAGAATACGTATCGTCTGGGGGTTAGAAGCATCCGCGCAGAAGGCCTGCTCCTTCGCTTCGTTGCTGGGCAAAAATACGACGGTGCGGGGGGCTAATCCATGGTCTTCAAGTCCGTCGCCGTTGTTTCCCGGTACTGCGGCTCCGCCGGGGAGGCTTACGTTGCTCATTGAGTGTGCCGAACGCGAAAAAAGGTTCATGATGCCTCGTCCAGAGAACTTACGCGTTTCAAATCTGTGTTAAATCGGTGTCATCGTAAAGACGAATACCGAGATGCCAGTACTGTACTATTTCGACCATAGGTTCACGTCACAGGTCACAAGGCCTTGTGATGCGAACCTAATTGTAGTTGGTCACTAGGTCACAAGGGGTCATGAACATGTCCAAAATTAGTCATAAATTTGACTTTTACCTAAATTTTGCTCCTCTAGCCCGTTTTTGGCAGTTTTTTCTCCCATTTCATCTTGTTTAGCATGAAAACAGTGAATTTATGCTATTTAAGTAGATTTACAAGTAAAATTAAGCTTAAAACTATGCAAACTTAGAAATCTTAGTGAACATAATTTTTTTTGGTCACACAGTTTCGACCAGCATGAACATGACACTCAACATGTTCATAAGGTCACAGGTCACAACCTGTGAACCTATGGTCGAAATAGTACAGTACGCGGCCCAGGAGTCGTCGTCATGTAAAACAATGCAAGGAATCGCCCCAGAACGTATCCGAGGGCGCAGCGGTGGGTGCGAGGCTGGACACGTCAAGAAAAGCAGTCAAACATCGAGAAAGGAAGTCAGACAAGCCCCAGGAAATCTTTTGAGCGCCGACGAGCACGACGTCCCCGTCGTGCTCTGGTGGTAGGAGGGAAAGAGAATGGAAAGAGACAAGATTCCAGCTGATCGATGCTTAAGTATCCGGCCACTGCCGGAATGATCGGGCAGCTCGGCGATTATGAAAATTCATCCGCAACGTCGTTTCTGAGCGACGTTGGGGCCGTTTAACCTCAAATAAATTTTAGAAATTGAGAAAAATGTATATTCATCTGTATCAAACCTTACGCACAGGTTGACACACACTGTGGTGTTCCCGCCAGGTGACAAAGAGCAAAGGTTCACGCTGGACCCTGGCCGATCAATCGTTCGGCAGTACCGACATCGAACATGCAGAAGACATGAACTCGGCTCATGTCAGAAAAACATGAGCTGGCTTTTGCCCCCGGTGTGTACACCACACCACTCGTTGTTCTTTAAGATATTAATTACTGCTGATGCCCTATGAGAGCGTGTTCATCACATCATGTGAGTGCTCATGTGGTGTGACAGCAGCTCGTTGATTCCTCTCCACCACCATCTACTGGGACTACTCCCTCTCTAGATCTGTCTGCCCTACCATGCCAGAGTATCACGAGCTTCTAGCTTTCTGTCTCCTAGCTTGTTTCTGGTTCCGCTCTCTGAAGAAGGCCAAGCCTGAGCAGACCCTTGTCCTCAACAACATTTTCGTTGATCCTACTGAAAAAGAGCAAGAAGCTGCTGCTTCCCAATCTCCGGACTCGATCCCTGAGGCTGCCTCAGGCCTTCCTTTCACCATTTCTCCTGGTTGCACCATTCAGAGAGGCTGTGAAGCATCGTCTCAAACTCCAGTCTATCCACCTATCGATGTTCCTGTGTCTGAGGCACGTCTCGAGCTGAAGGACATTCACTTCAACCCTCGGAACATGATACTAGAGCTCTGGTCAGAACCTCTGCAGCAACAACTCTGGATTCAGGTTTTTCATGAATTTCTGTGTCTACCAGTGTGATCCTGACGTTATCGCAGATCCAGATGTTAACGCATACTGTTGTACAAGTCTACGACTCTAATCAATGGCAGGGCTCTATTTGTAAGGTTGATTGTGCGGTGAGCTTTCCAGCTTGTCAATATACCTATTGTACTTATTCTGTCTCAGCTTCGCGGATTTCGAGTTGCGATTGCTTTCGATTTCGGAGACTGGATACTCGCTTTTCTCTCAATTGATAACATATTTCAGGTATGCTCTATTTTCTCTTGATTTTCGCATGTTAAAGCATCAATAGATGCATTACGCTTCCTCGAGAGATGCCCTACCAGCTCAACACGTTGATATTTTCGAAAATTTCGAACTCTTCGTCGAGCAAGCTGTGAACTGGGCCGCTTGCTCACTCGTCTCTCAGAAGGCTACGCAGCCTCCTCATCTTGAAACTCATCGCCCAGCTGCACGAACGCGTCTCGCTATCACCGCTATCAGGGATAGTTCAACAGTATGGGGCGGAATTGGAGTATACACTGTTTGCGAGATTTTCTTCCGTGCTGGTATGTTCTCGTTGTACTGTGTACATGCTTCTCTAAGCAATACTTTAGGTCTCTCACCATGGTTGACTGAAGCGGAAGTGTTCGACGTGCCATCTCGATTCGCGCGCCTTCTTGAGGCGTTCTATTCTCATGCAGAACATGCACATACTCATCTCTGGTATGAGTTGTCTTGATCTTGACGAATGCTGGAACTAAAATTACCTTTTAGGGATAACCTACTGCGTCGCTTTCTGCACAATAACTTTTTCCTTGCTGTGAAGAACGAGCAGCGGAAACTGTACGCGGATTGGCTATTCGTCTGGGCGAAAGACCGTGTTCTTGTTCCGAAACGAATGAAGGGGATATGGGAGACTGTTACGGTATGCCTTAGATCGCTTCGTTGTACCATGCTTCTTCTCAACGCGCTTGTAGCGTTGTCTCAAACATCTCTCAGACGACACCTTCGTTCGCGATCAAGATGCGTTCTTGGACGATATTTTCGAGCCAACCTATTTGGAAGCTGGGCTTCGTAAGGAGAAAAACTTGGGTCTATCATATTTGGGTATTCTGCTGCTCAATGGACATCTATGGGCTACTCCGCATGGCAGCAGAATCCTCTTGAAGTGTTTTATCGACGTCGAGGTACTCTTTTATCTATTCTTTGCCATACCGGCTAACTCATAGCCATTTTTAGGTATTCCTCTCGACGAGGCGGCTACGACCTTCATCGATACCACGATGTATTCGCCTCTACTTCTCAACAGCTCTGAGATGAAGAGTGCATGGATTGCTACTCGTACTTTCATGACCTCGTCGTCCTCAAGTGCTAAACGTGTATGGACGATCTCAGATCAATTTCCGGAGCATTCAATACCGTACGCATTTGACCTGTCGAAGAAGTAGGTCTTTCACTACATATGTTTCGAATTCTCACTGTATTCGTAGGTTTACGCCTCTTCCTCGCGCTGTTGAAATGATCGGAATGGCTCGAGAAATGTTGCTTTTCAAATGGATTGTCGAACACAAACATCAGTGGGTGGTCGGTCCTCTCGACTTTTGTGGAATAGCAAGAATTATTCATCATCAGTGGGTGTTTCGACGATTTTGTCTTCGTCTTGCTAACACGTTCATTTAGGATTTTCATATGTCGACATGATCCTCAAGCTAGCGCATACCTTACCAACTGATTGGAACGCGGAATCGAGGCTCGACTTCATACAAAGCCAGGTCATCGAAAGAGTGCATATGCAGCTGTTTCGAGTCGGAAGCGAGATAAAGAGGTCGCTAAGAGACATCGAACGGTGAAAGCACGAATGAGTGTACTGGCAGTGGAGGATGCGAAGCGAGTCAACGAACCAGCAAGACACGGAGATGAGAACGAGGACGATACCAACTCTGGAGGACTCCCCAACTCTGATGATACCGTGATCGAGTTATCCATCGATTCAGATGATACGGTCGTTGCGCCGACCAGTCCTGCTCGGCGCATCTTGGAAGATACCACGAATCAGTCTTCTTCACCTTTGAAGAGAAAGTCGCCATCACCGGTCAAGGTAAAAGCGAAGCGTTGTCGAATTTCAGCTGATGCGAAGATACGCTTAGGACTAGCATAGCAAGTATTGTTGTTGTATTAAGCAGGTGATATAGTATTGTTGATATAACGAATGTAGTAAGAGTGTTGCAATTGATTGAGTGTGGTACACTGGTAATCATGCATTCTAAGAACAATGATGAGAACAGCAGAATAAACCAGTAGAGGAAATGTACACGAACGACGAACGTCGCAGGCAGATGTAAACTTTGACCAAATCGCCTCACTGTCACTCCCTAAGCTGGTGAAATGGGCGAGAAGCGCTTGATTTTCGGAATTGATGTATGTCTGCGCCTTCGTGAACGTAGACGGCACATACTTCACTCCCGGAAAGGCTATCTTGAAGGCATCCTTGGCACTTGCGCTTCATCTGGCGTCTATTTCGTCCACCTGCCAAATCATAGATTTTCATGAATCCCGAGTCAATCTGCCATGTATAGTAGCCGGATGGCCAACGAGGCGTCTTCACTCTATGAGACTTGGATGTCGACCTTGGCACAGGTTCTGTAGAAGGTAGATTGTTGTCTATGACGAGTAAGGGCATGGTGTGGTCTGTAGATGTCGAATTCTCCTCCTCTCTCGAAGCGACTGTCAAATCACTGAAAGAGAGGACTGCATTTTATTAATACATATTAAAGAGAAGGTTTTATATCAGACACACACCAAAGTCGTTCACCATCATATCTGCTTCTGCACTTCTTCCGCTACCACTATCACCGCCAAGTGCCATATTCCAAAAGGCTACAAGATGGGTAAGAGCTCCACCACGCATGTAGAATATGCTATATTCAAGCTAACCTTGCATCTCCTCACTGAGAGAGTCATGATCGACGTCCATGGAAGTCACATCCATCCTGATAGTTCTAGTGAAAACAAGAAGCGGCTGATCTCAGCAATATTTAGACCCGGCAGGAAACTCAATCCGGTCCGGAAATGCAGATCCGGCGTGAAACTTGACTGGTGCGGAAATTTGACCGGTGCAAAAACGATCCGGCATGGAAATATCCAGACCGTGGGACTTTGCGGAGGCTGAGAATCGACACTCAGCACCGACGTAAATCAACTCTTCTCTATTCCACGTCATTGGTCGAATGCCCAACATCCAAGGCGTGAACGGCTATGAAAATGGTTCAAGTATAGACTTCAACCACATCCTTATTCATCAACACTGCTAACAAAGCCTCTTAAGAACCCAACGATGAGGAGCTCTCCGAGAAGCTACATGAATACGCTCGATTGGGAGTCAAACTACCTCGGCGCTTAGAATATCTGAAACGTGATTTTGGCTATGTAATCAAGTAAGTGCTTGCTCGCGACATACTGATGAAGTATTGATGCCCTTTACCAGACTTTCGAAGCTCAAAAACCTGAATCGAGAATTTGGAGTCGGTACTGTTCGAAAGCCTCCTCCCTTGCCTGTTGCGACTACAGTTGTATCGGAGTATGTGCAGGCTAATATTAGCAGCCGAAACTCTGCAACTACTATTCAGAACAAGATTCGGCGAGAACGAAAGATTTTCATTCCTCGGTAAGTCTTTAAGCGACATGTACTATCTCATGCTTACTGTGAGTTCGTGACTCTTAGAGATACCATTCGGCAGATCATGCTTGACATCCATCCAGAGGGCTTCGATATTCGATATCCTGATAAGAAGAACGCTCCGAAGCGGCGTGGTCATCACGATGGTACTGGAGTATTCGAAGAAATCCATGTTGACGGCCACGAGAAACTAAGTGCCAAGGCTTTACGAATGGGACCAGTTGGATTCGATATCTATGGGATGCGTTGCCATGCAAGTAGTAAAATGGTTAGCTTTCGAGTGGTTCCAAACGCTTGAGATGAGGCTACTGTTGGACACCTCTTCTTGGATATGGTTGAAGAAGCCGGCGGTACATATAATTATGTCTTCTTGTTTCGTTTTGTGTTTTTAACTGGTCTCTACAGAAATCCCTCTTCAAATGACCTTCGATGGTGGCAACGAAACCGGTTACATGCGAGCATTTCAAGTTGCACTACGGTATGTAACTTGTTATTCATACACCAATGGCGAAACCTAATGTGCATGCGCCGTGGTTGTACGTACTGTGGTTACGCGCCATGCTACTACATGACTGAGCGATCATGCACAGCAGGTTTTGCCAGCACGGTGTGTATATTTGTATCGCTGTCTAATAATTGAATAGAGAGTTGTATACTCCTGATCTTCCGATTACTGTTCGACCGGCTGTTGTTGCTCTCAAGAGTACCGATAACGTTCCTATCGAGTCGTCTTGGATGCAGTGGCAAAATTATATAGGAAAGGATATTTGTCTGGCACTTGCTCTTGGAAAGGATGAGCGCTACTTCGATTACATGTCGGAACTTCATATGTATGTTCACTATTATTTCCTTGGCCCTTGACATGACGGCTTATTTGCACTTTTAGTAATGTTTTCAACTGGGTTTGGTCACGTATCATAACGGCCTGTGCATTGGACTTCCAGGAATTTTGGAATACTCACATCATTCGGTCACAGGGCGACAAGCTATTGCCTTCAGGTGTAGCTCCAGCAATCGTTTTCGACTTTCCGCAGGACTATAGTCTTGTTCATTCAGGTGTTGCAGTCGACTTGCCAGTATTGGATGCTCTGCGCGCTGAGCTCCCAAAGACACGGGAAGAGTGCTTTTCCTGGGTTTCGTGTGCCTTTGAGGAGAAGGCAGAGAGGGTGTATCACAATATTGGCTCACCAAAACTGAGTATCGAAACAGGATGGACGATATTTCTAGCTATGGTTGAAGGACTACAGCAGCGGGAGGGGGAAATGGATGAGTAAGATTGAGAGTAGTTCGAGTTTCTTCTTATCTTGATTCTTTACTACTGTCGTTACATATATCTCAAAATAGCTGCCAGAAACAACGTCGTAACTGAGTTCATCTGCGCAATGATACCTTCTAGTTCTGAACAGACCACATAGTAAGCCCTCAGCACATGTGGCAGTACCACCATTGGACAGTGACTGTGGACTGTAGTAAATAGCGCGGGTGTCCCGCGGGTATTTTGGTTTGAACCCCTACCCGCATCCTCGACTTATCCGTTTCTGTGGCACAGGTGTGAGTTACCCTCACAAATCGTTGCGGGTCTCACTCAGACTCACCACCAGCTGTACCCATAGCCTCACAGACTTGTCATAACCTCCCAGTATTCATGCTCAGCGAGCATCCCCGGGCAATGGCACAGGGACAGTCAGCTGGGCATGAGGATGGGGTGAGGGCCATGGTAAGAAAGTGGTAGTGGGAGGTGGAGGTGATGGTGACAGGAAGAGGTGATGGTGAGAAGGTAGAGGAGAAGATGGTGGTAGTGGTGGTGGTGGAGGAAAAGGAGGCG
Organism: Hymenopellis raphanipes; assembly: GCA_003314085.1. Taxonomy (NCBI): domain Eukaryota; kingdom Fungi; phylum Basidiomycota; class Agaricomycetes; order Agaricales; family Physalacriaceae; genus Hymenopellis; species Hymenopellis raphanipes. The sequence goes on from QLPD01004693.1 coordinate 15,125, forward strand.
GAGGAGGTGGTGGTAGTGAAGGTCGTCGTCCTTGAACGCGTAATCGTATCCACATCCACATCCTTATCTCCTCCTTTGCTTCTCTAATCCTCCATCTCATCATCCCCCGCATTGCATCCTCGCGTTATTGTTAGTTGTCAGTCCTAAACGTGGTCGGATCAGGTCCTAGTATGCTGCTGTCATAAAGACAGCAGCAGCGGGCCCAGCACAAGGCCCAAACCAAAAAGGACACGCCCCACACTGCCTGACAATCGTCAGGGCAGCAGGAGCGACAATTGTCGCATCCTAGGTGGTCGTGGTGGAGGAAAGCAGGAAACAAGATCCGATCGAACATGTGCTTTCGGCCTTCACCGGACTTGCCAAAATTGTCGCGTACACTTCGTTTAGGCTGCGTAAGAGCTTATTCAACTTGGAACGAGTATACTGTATGACAATTGTTACTTGCTACATCTCATATAGCATCTACTACTTGCTACATGCTGACTGATGTCTTATGTAGGTTTACTACTTGCTACTTGTCACTGATCGGCTTCGAAGCACTTATAAGTAGTGCCTTCCTACTCTCTTATCATCTGTTCTCTCTCCGCTTCGTTCGATATCTGCCTCTCATGTCGTCTTCATCTGTAACAGTCTGTGCTTCTGAAGACCATCCAGAATTTGCATGTGGCGCTGATTTTCGAAGGAAAACTCATTCTGGTCTCTGTGCTCGATGTGATTCGGCGAAGAATGCTCCAACACAAGCTGAAAGAACGAAGAAACTTGTGAGTTTAATTACACTCTCTTGTTCTTTACATTCTGAATACTGCTCTAGGACATTCCTCAATGCGAAGATTGTGGTGCAGCATCATTTTCGGTGACTGTCAACTCACAGGGTTTTTCACTCTGCGGAAGATGCTCTCAAGAGAATCAGAAGCTCCTTCGTGCCGCAGGAGGTAGCTACCCTTCCCTACCCACTCCCAAACATTGCTAACTTATAATATTAGGTATCGATCCTGTCAACAATCTTCAGCAACTTGCTCAGCGAACTGTGCAAACAGCTCAGTTGGAGCGTACTCAAGGCATTGCGGGAAGAGGTATGCTTGAAGCAAGGCGTGCAAAGGCATCCGGTACTGGACCTAAGCAGTCGATTGGAGCGGCTGCCGGTGTTCAGCGCGACATTGAGGTTCACATCGAACCAATCGTCGACAAGGCTAATGCTAAGCTTGCCTTGGGAAGCTGTATTCAAGGGTTTCCTGCGAGCAAGCCTTTCAAAGGAATGTGATTCAATGACTGGATGCCTTTGTAGTACTGATTTATGGGCAGAAATCATCGATCTGGCGCTGCTCAAATGGAATGGGACTTGGGAGGAAGAGTCTTCTGAAAGTCTTACAAGGTAATTTCCTTCGTTTACTCTGACTAGTGAGTCTAATATGCTCTAGGGATTTTGTCAAACTTCGACTCTATCCCAATCGTGTTCCTGAGCCGAATAGCGATTGTGGAACGATTGGCGACTTCCACAAGATTCATGAAGCACTGCTTTCGCCTGATCTCAGATCAAGAGCGCCACCATCGACGAAACTGAGAGCACCCTTTGTGTATCTAATGGCTGTCATCGATGTTACAGCGGTATGTTAGCTTCTTAATGAACATATTTGAAAATACTGATGACCCCTTTTCAAGTTTGAGTTTACAACCGATGTGCATGCTCCATTGAGCGTGCTATCTGCTGCAGAGAAGAAGAACCGAACGCAGCTGAAGCGAAAGTCGATGGGAGACTCTAACCTCGAAAGTTCTATAGGTCGCAGCAAGCAAAGCCGCACTACTGCTGCTTCGACTCCTCGAACTTCCCAAATGGTGTCTCTGTGGCGCTCCACTGGCTACACCCGAATTAATCTTACAGTGGCTACAATCGAAACCTCAGATGAAGGTCAGACAAGTATTCAGTGGCCAGACCTAAATCTTCAAGAAACAGCTTTGGAGACAGCCAACATCTCAGAGAAGGAACTTGCTCGAGGAAGAACACAGCTGGTTTATTCAGTATGTCAACTCTATTCTACTATGCTGCTAGAACTCTGCTGACCTACTTTCACTTAGGTAACGTTCCGTGGCAGTCAATATGTCGCCAAACGGTTTTATCAAGTCAGCGACGATAATACCGCGGTATCCTGCTCTCGAAACAAGGAAGAACTTCAAAAGGAGGCGCAACGTCTTGGTACAACTAGGTACCTTCTCAGCAAGTTCAAGGAAGAAGCTGCAGAGCGAGGAATTGATATAGGAACCGATGGTACGTATCACAATATCTCTGGTATTGACAAGATACTGATGTAGTGGTGTTGTTTAGAAAGTTTAAAGGTTACCGACTTTCTTCTTGCCTATGAAGTCATCGGCGCAGACCAAGAGCCTTCTCCTGCAAGCGGAAAGACTCTAACCGATGTACAACAGGCAGCTGAGGCTGAAGGCTGTGATTTCTTCGCTGACAACAATGCGCGCACTGTGGTCTGGTTACTGGAGAGGAAACACACACTTGAGTCCAAGAAGTGGAGTGGAACCAACTATCACCCAACTCACAACCATAACAAGCTCGGAAATGTGCTGAATGCCTTTGCACACTTCTGCTTTCAATATACCTCGAAAGAGCTTGCTGTGGTCGATCTGCAAAGTATGTGTTCTCGACTTTTTTCTATTCAAGGTATCTAACAAGTCACTCGCAGCTTCCCCTTTTCACGGCTCACACATCCTATTCGATGTCATGACTCATACTACTGAAGGGTGAGCTTCTGACTTGGCTATTGAAGTTGTTGTATCCCTCAATTCCTTACTTGAACAGAAATAGTGGAGTTGGCGATCACGGAGATGCTGGTTTGTTGATATTCGCAGACTCTCACCAGTGTGTCCCTCGTTGTCTTGCCTTTGGCCTGGAACTCTTGAAAGAGGTCACCCAGGATAAGGAGAAGGATGAGATGTCAGACGAAGATTAATCCACATGTCTAAGATGTATGAAAGCTATCAAATTCGAGATCGTTTTGCTCCTGTAAATTGTGATGTATGTAGACAACGAGTGGTGTGGTGTACACCAAGTACGGGCAGGAGATGCACTACATATATAAGACACTGAAAGTGCCTTAACCTCACTTGGAACACAGTCCCCCGGGTTGTCGAGGACGATCTTCGAAGGGTTCGCGTGCATGTAACATCTGTCACAGATCGTGACATCGACCTGTCCTTCCCGGGAGACATGACCTTCCGAGCCCCACAGAGCAGTGGTGTACCTAATTATGGTCTCAGACACAGATACACATATTATATGAATATTCCTACTACTATCTCGCTTAGGACACAGTCCCCCAGGAGATACATAAATATTACTGATTTTTGGTACATGGCATCGACGTGAATTGAACCCTCGATCGGGCCGAAACGCCCTACCCGGCCCACCCAAATCGAAATCGAACCGTGGCCAATCCGACTACCTTAACGTGGGTCTCTGCGAAAGTCAGACCGGATGAGTATCATCCGAACCGCTGACGGGAAAAGAAAACATACGAGAGCGATCCCCAGGCTGCTCAACGTCAAGCGCCCAGTACACGGGCATCACAAGCAACGGGCCGACATCCTTGATCCATGCGCGCAGACTGTCCTCGCGCTCTGCCACCCCGTGCTCTCTTGCAAAGTTCCAGCTTCATTGGTCCCTGTTTAGAGACTGCCACGGATCGCGAACCGGATCGATCCGCGATCCTTTTCACGGATATCCGTGCTCTGAAGCCCGAGACCGTACCCGTACAACGATCCGGATCGCGTACAGATCCGATCCGTTAGCGTGATCCGATCCGCGGATCGAGTCACGGATCTGACTCGCGGATACTCGCGGATTGGGGGATGGTTTTTTTTTCGGCGTGGCGTGGAGCGCTCAAAGGAGCGTACCACATACCAACAACGAAAAAATGGTGGATAAGGGAGTGGGATGGAGAGGTAGTGATGATAGACATACTAGAAGCAGGTAAGTACTGTCGGAGAGTCATACCTGTCTGGGTGGTGTCGTCTGCGGACGCGCTACGCCCAATGCCCATACTCCCGGAACCTCCTAACATCAACGCCGATGCGTCGTCGGTGTCACCACGAATGTCGATGTCGGCGTTTTTGACGGTGCCGTTGGCGTCGTCGAGTCCAGCGTCCGTTGTCCATGTCATTTCTTGCTGCCTGCATTGGCAGGGCTTATGACTGCAATAAAGAAGAGCAATCTGAAGGGAACATCAGTGAAAGTATGAGGAGATAAGTCATTGAACGCACCTGTTCGTGCGGCGTCGTCAGCAGACGCGTCGCGCACCCGATACCCGCCTGTTACGCTCTTCAGGCCTCCGCTCAAGCAGTCTCCCATCGTCGTAGTGCCTCTTGACGGCCGTCGTCTTCGTCGTTTATCGCCTGCTGCCCACTCGGGGGGCTTACGCGTCGATGGTGGCCCGTTGCTAGGTCGTCGTGGACGTAGCAACAGGCTTTCCGGTCGTCCAGCCCTATTGTGGGGCAGTCCAGCGGGTGGTGGGCGTCGTGCTGCTGTTGTAGAGCAGCGATCCTCGTGTGGAATAGTGCCGTCGCGAAGACGAGCACCATAAATCGCCCCGGAACGTATCCGAGGGCGTAGCGGTCGGCGTAAAGCCGAACCGCACCAGAAAAGAAAGAGAACACAAAGAATACAAGTAGAATAAGCCTCAGAAGAAGTTCTGAGGCCGACGAGCACGACGGCGCCGCCGTGCTGTGGTGGTAGGAGTGAAAGAGTCAACATCTGAGCCCATCGATCCTTATCCGGCGATTGCCGCGAGGTTCGGCCAACTCGGCGATCGGGAAAATTCGTCCGCAACATCGTTTCTGAGTGACGTTGCGGCCGTCTTGGGTCAAATAAAATTGTAGAAATCCTCAAAAATATAGTTTGAAAGTATGTGAGAGATACGGATCGCGTACGGATCAGTGCCACGGATATCCGTGGGCACCTCAGCCTGACCGTGACCCGTGGCCCGATCCGGATCGCACGGATCGGATCGCAAAAACGTGATCCGATCCGCGGATCGGGTATGGGATCGGGTAGCGGATATCCGCCGATTTACCCGATCCGTGGCAGACTCTATCCCTGTTGCAATCCGCCTTATGCTTAGGCCAGTCGCTTCTTTGGCAAGCTTGACTCTGTATAGGGTTTCTCAGAAAGTAGATATAGCACCAAGAACGAGAACGAAACATACACAATACAACGTCATTCGGCAGTTACTGCATCGCTGGAATCTCGTCCCGTCCGGAAGACACATTGCGCATCGCGCTTCAAAGTCTTGATGCATCCCGTACAAATGCTTTTGACAGCCGCAGCATCCTGACTTGAGCGGGTTGGGGCGTCTCGACATGGTTGTCGTTGAAAGGAAGTCGTTGAATGGACAAAAGGCTGGCGCTCATATGGAGCATGGGAAAGAACACAATTGAACTCGGCACATAAACAATAAGGCATCATTAAGAAGCACAAGACCTAGGACCAACAGAACGCCATCAATGATTATCGATGCACACCGACGTGTATGTTGTTCAAAATGGCAAAAAATTAGGTCGGTACATGAGACATGAAAACTGAGTCTGGCGACGACATGAGCCACTATATTTTCCGAGGAGAGAGATGTCATGAGTCGCGCGGAAAGAGAGATGACATGAGTCGCGCGGTGAGAGAGATGATATGTCGCGCGGTGAGACAGACGACATGAGTAGCGCGCGGAGAGAGACATGAATGACATGGCGCGCAGAGAGAGATGACATGTCAATGCGCGAAGAGAGATGATATGAGTCGCGCGGCGAGAGAGATGACATGAGTTGCGCGGAGAGAGACAAGTCATGTCATGCAGAGAGAGATGACATGTCACATGCGAAGACAGATGAGAAAGATGAGATGAGAGAGATGTCTGATGTGGAGAGAGATAACACACGTAGACTGACTAAGTCTGACTTTACCTGTGAGGCCTCTTCGGAGAATGCCGGTTCCGGTAAATCGGTCCGAGAGTCAACCCAAGGCCGAACCGTCCATACACCACACATGTCTTCAGTAAAAATGCCTTCACCAAATGCTGGCCTCCCAATAATTAAGATTTGCGGTGCGTATGCAAATAGTGAATAGCGCGGGTTGGGTACGGGTGTTCGTGAGAGCTCCCGACCCGAACCCGACACAATACCCGCACCCGACGCACGGGTACGGGTTACCCGTCATTTTACCCTCGGGTACGAGAAGGGTGACGGGTGTAGCCGTACCCACGAGGAATGGAGAGCTATTTCGTGCCCGCCGCCGACCCCCGAGCAATTGCGCGGGGGCTGACCGACGTGCACGATAGTCGGGACATGGTGGGGTGTACGAACACGATTATGGTGAGGGCAGAGACAGCGTGAGGAGATGGTGAAGGCGACAAACGGCCGACGATGTGCCATTGGAGCCGTGTGCTTGCAAAAATAAGCTACAATAAATAAATTAGGATACAAAGAACGCACCATTCGAGCTGGGACGCATCCGCGACGCCGTCCAGCCCGTAATCTGACTCCTGGCTGCGCCCATTTAGCGCCTCCACCCAAATACGGCGGGTCCGCGAAGCCAAATCCATAGTCCAAGCGCAAGAAGGATGGTCCGTTATTGGTGCTGCCTCGTCCAGAGGGCTTACGCGTCTCAAATACGCGTCGAATTGGTGCCGTCGCGCAGACGAGCACCAGAGCACGCCCCGAACTGCATTCGAGGGCGCAGCGGGCGGCGCGAGGCCAAACCGCTTCGGAAAAGCAATAAGACAGAGAAAAAATAAGTCTGACAAGCCCCAGAACAAGTTCTGGGGCCGACGAGCACCACGGCGACGTCGTGCTGTGGTGGTAAGAGGCAGAGAGCAGCTGTGCGATCGTTATCCGGCATTTGCCGGAAGCCTCGGCTCACGCCGCCGAGCCAGAAAATTCAAGCACAATGTCGTTTTTGGACGACGTTGGCCTCGTTTGAGGTCAAATAAATTCACATAAATTCTTTAAAATAGATATAATTATGATTGTCCAGTATATGGTAAGTGCTTTCAGCCAGAAACTGGACTTGCCAGATGTGCACGGGTATATACGGGTAGCCGGGTTCCCGACGGGTACTCGGACCGGCACCCGAGCCCTACCCGATGCGTAACCCGCCCCGCACCCGGACCGGGTGACCCGTACCCGCACTATTCACTATATGCAAATAGCGTAATCAAGTCATTGCGCCACATATTGATATTACAGCGTAGTGCTGCTTAATGTATGGCCATACTTGTCCAGCACCTTAATGCCTGTGCTAACCGCTTTATAGGTGCTGAGGTCCCGAAGGCTCTGACATACATTATCAATATCGATGATGGCGGTTGAACAGAAAGTGAGCATGGAAACAACCAACAGGATGCAGCTAGAGGCAAACATAATTTCATTTCATTCAATTATCTAGGTACATGCAAGTACATGTTGATTACTGTCGTCCAAAATATTCGAAAGAGTCTTCGTCAATGTCCATCGAGGCGTCGGCGCGAGAACGCGTATCCAACGTGATATTCCTGGCCACCTCGTTCATCATCATCGAGTCCGCGTGGAGCGGCGACTACCTTGCCGTTGTCGCTTACGCTGATGCTGGAAGTCGTCGGAACAGCGCTGCTTGGCGCCCGCATGGACTGAGCCCAACGACTACCTGTACAAAGGCTTGCTGTAATGGAGATGAGGTCGATGATTAGTCATCCAGCAAGAGTGCTGCAAATTGTGGCTGTCTATCAACAAATTGGCATCCCAGAAACACAGGCACGTACCCAAGGGTCCGGCGTATCGTGATGGGTCAATCCGAAGGATGTTGCTAAGTTGGTCGACTTGGACGGAAGTGAGTATGATCGGACGTCAGGTATGGTGGGAGTCTAGCGAGATGCGCATCCTCCACAGCATTGGGACGTGGCAAGGACGTGGGGCGTGCACAAATGTGCAAGGAGAGAGTCAGACATAGAACTAGGAAATTGAGGAGGCGGAGTCTGGACAAAGCCTTCGGCATGGCATGGAAAGCTTCTCCGTCACCCTCTCCATTGAATTTCAGTTAAAAAAGCGTGTCTAGACAACGTCAGTACGACAAATAAAGAGGGAGAAAAGACAACAGACCTTCAAATTCCTTCAGCTCAACAACTGTGATGATACACCCAGGAAAAGCGTTTGAAACCGCGTCCGGCGTCATTGTTCGGAAGCACCTCCCCGTGGAGGGCCGTCTCAGCCTCGTCGCGGTTTCTGCTGAAGCCCGAAGTGCTCAAAAAAGACAATGCACAGAGCAATGCCGGGAACGCACCCTATGCACTAAGAACAACTAGTTATCCTGCTCTCCAAGTAGGGCTGGACAACT
>QLPD01004709.1:0-15149 GCA_003314085.1 Hymenopellis raphanipes
AACGTTTCCGTATCCGGAGACTAATTTCGTTCATCGTGCATCGTCCGCGCCGCCTCACGAGCTCTTCGAATCTTCTCCAGCCTTGAAGGAATTGGCGTCTATTGTCGACAAGGTTACCTATCAAGGTCTGTGCGACTTGATGTTACCTGCAGAACAAGTCTCGCTCCACAACGTTGTTGAGGACCCTTACATTGCGGGGGCCTTGCTTGAACGTCAGATCGAGTCCCTGGAACCCTTTCTTCAGAAGTCGACCGTCAGCTCAGCGATACCAGTCCTCGTGAAGATGGCGACCGATCTGTACGCCTCCTGTAATGCTCCTATCCGGCGAGTACGGGTGCTATTGAGGTGCCTTGCACTGGGGTACACCACTGGTCCGCTTTCAGTCATATTGGCAAGCCTGATCGTATCGTGGCGGATATTGAACAAAGCCTCAAGGTTGTTTTGTTCTTTTAAGTGGTAGAGTCCTGATGCTGACTCTCGTACCAGGACCCCAAGCATGATGGCGCTCTCGCTATGTATGCACGACAGTATCGCGCTTTGGCTCTTGTTTGGCGAGCTATGCATATTCACCGACGTGCTGATGAACGACAAGTCGCCCTCATCGCGGACTGTGCAAATGCGGCTTGCGAAGTCCTACGTGCATTGTTGACGCCGGAATCAACAGCGAAGCCCGCTCAGAAAATATCGGCCCAATCGGCAGCACCGAAGGTTACAACGGTCTCCAAAACACGCGTTATAAAAAAATGTGCGCCACCGAAGGACCCGATGACACCAAAGCCGCGGCAGCGCAAGGGTAAGACCATTCGCGAATTACTGATGACTTCAGTTGCTGAACATGCTTCAGCATTACAGGATGTACCGTTGAATATAATTGTCACTCCCGCCCATGTGCCAGAAGCTCCTCAATTGCCCGCTTTTGATCAACCTTTGAAGCTGTTCGAAGTTCTGCGTGGGTGCATTATCCTCAGTCCCCGCTCCATCCTGACTCGTTCGACAGAATCTCTGGTGCATATTTTGGGATTCTTATCCCTCCTTGTTCCTAAGGTTAGCCTTCTGGATGTCATGCAACGCCTAGCAGAACGAACCGGAGGAACCTCCAGCGACCGTGAGTTCTATCACAAGTATCAACGTGATCCTCCTGACGCTTACTACAGAGTACATATCTGTCACTGTACAACTTGCCTCGGAACATGTTAAGTTAGGCCAATTGCGACGAGCGACCAAGCTCTTCAACCAGGTTTTGCCTATCGTGAAACAAGGTCAAACTTCCCCTGAAGCAGCTCTTACTTTCTTCTTGCGATTCGCCGAAGCAAGTTCTGTTTCAGAAAACTTTGAACAAAGGTCAGTTATTCAAATCTTACACACAGCAGAGCTTAATTTCGATTAGCTCGTCTCTGTACGACGAAGCTGTTGCATTAGCCGGTCATTTCGACGACGACAAGTCTTTACCTGCCTTCCAGCGTGCAGAGATACGGACTCATCGTGTTGAAAAGGTAGCCATGGCGTTCAACGTCTTCGCCACCATTCAGATGTTCCGAGTATGTAGTGAAATCGGATCCACTACGACTTATTGATCCCGAACGATAGGATGATGTCGCGGCGTCTTTGGATGCACTCCTGCAGTCTTTGCGGCTTTGGAACAGAGCTTTCGAGGCATTATCTCGTCTCCAGCCGGCTGCCGTGAAAGCATCAGAGGATGATCCGTTCCAGGACTCGCCGCGAAGAGACGCTATTACTCCCTCTGTCATGGAAAGCTCACAACCGAAACAAACGTTCGCGAAACGAAGTGCGATGAACAGCACTGGATGGCGTATTTCCGAAGGACTGTTATGCACCTTCTTCGCTTTGTGTCAGGCCTACACCTTACGTGGATCCGTCCGTGAAGCGCAATTCTTTGCCCAGCAAGCCGAAGAACTGGCGATTGCCCTAAATGCCCCCGCCATGGCTGCTCGGACGCTGACCCGCAAAGCCGAGCTCCTCTTCAAGCAGGGTCTGCTGGACGATGGTTACGAGAGTCTCGGCCATGCTCTTCGATTGTTGCAAGAAGTCACTGGCGTTGAGATCATTGAAATACATCGGTTGCGTGGGCAGTACGATGAGGAGGACGCTGATGATATCTACGACGTTGCTGAGGGTATCCTTCAGCAATTGGAGCAGACTTTTGGTGTTTTCGACGGACTCGCATTCGGGTAAGGTCATTCTGACCGGTGCTGACAATCGACTAATCTCATGCCTTAGCACTCGTCGTTTAACTGGAGGACCGGAAGTCCTTGTTCCTGACCTTTTGACAAAGTTGTTAAGCGATCGCAGTATGTCAATTAGGTTACTCTATGTCTTTTATCTGATCCTGTTTAGTCTGGCGTCTACGAGATGAAAGCAGCGGCAAAGCGGACAGCCTGCTTGAAAGTCTCCTCTCCCTTCCTTCCAGTTCCGAGACGAAAGCCGAAGAGAATAGTCTCATTGCGAAATTGACACCCCACGGCGTTTACAAGCGTTTCCGTGGGGATATGTTCCTCAGCTCGCTTCCCGAGTCGAGTAGGTGGTCTTTCATGATTTCAACATGATGCTAACGTCGTCGCTCTAGCAATTGCTTTACCGCTTGGCACCTCCAACGCCCCGGCGCTTTCAGGGTCATCTCAGGACATTCTTAAAAGTCTTGAGCATACAGAAGAGCTCTTTTGGTCGAATTTGGAGCTTACCTGTCGGCGCGGTAATGTTTCACACGTCCGTGAAGCGGCGGTTCGTCTGGCTCTCATTCGAGCCTTTCAAGCGTCGTTGGGCAAGCCAGGGGCAGATGGGACGTTGCTCACCACGAATCTTCTGGGTAAGCAAATTGTTCTCCATGACAGTGCACCGGAACCGAACGTTACTATAGACGCTTCTTCGGCAGTCACGTTGCGAAGGGCAATGGGGGATGCTATTCTGCATAAATTCCAACTTCTGACTTATCAAGATGACTTGGAGTTCCCGACGGTTCTCCCTCCGCCTGAAGTACAAAAGCTTCGGAATCCTTCTTCCACCCGACGACTGGTCTTCGATGATTCCGACGACGAGGACGGCTCCGCCTCTCTCAAAGCCTTCTGGGTATCGGTCCAGAAACGTTATCAAGAACGCGTCCTTGACCCGTCCTCTCTCGGCGACACTCAGCTGTCATCCCTGCCTGCGAATTGGTCGGTGGTACACATCACTGTCACTGCCGACCGAAGCACCATGTTCATTAGCCGACAGTACGGTGGAGATACTCGTGATCGCGATCTAGTATTCTGTGTTCCTCTCAAAGGCAGGAGGGACGGGGACGATGACGATGAACATCTGACGTTCCAGGATGTCATGGCGGAATTCCAGGATATCGTTCGAAGCAGTAACGAGACGACGAAGGCTGCGGTCCATATCAAGAGTGATGATGAAGAAGCGCGGACCAAGTGGTGGAAGGAACGTGGTGCTTTGGATACGCGCCTGCGAGACTTGTTGGAGAACCTCGAGTTCTGCTGGCTTGGAGCCTTCAAGGTTGGATCGCTTTGACCTCTTTCTCTATCTTGCTAACTCTCATATACAGACTATCCTCAGTCAGCGCCCTCATCTGTCAGTTGACGAAATTGCACACATTCGCGTCAGTTTCGACAAGGCTTTCCAACGAGGCTTACATCTGCAAGACAAAAGGACGAAGCAAAAAGCCATTGGACATCGGAAGGTTGCGTCGGACTACCAGATGCCGAATCGCGTGACGTTGGACGACGCCCTTATGGAGTGTTTCTCGACTCTTTCCATACACTGTCGCGATGAGGAATTGGAGGACCTGGTATACTTTATGCTGGACTTCTACCAGTTTCATGGAGTACCGGTTGCTATTGCCGAGATTGACGTTGACCAAGTCGTCGTCGATCTGAGAACCGCATTGGAAGAACACGCGGATAGGATGAAACGACGGCCTGCCGAACTACCCAAGGATGATCAATACGTGCGTTCTCACAAAATACGGCATCTGTCGAAATGCGCGGCCGTCATGCTTTGGGGATGTTCCTCTGGGTTCCTCCGTGGGATGGGCGACTTTGACAGGATTGGGTCGCCTTATAACTATATGATTGCTGGCTGGTGGGTTACCATTCTCAGTGAATATGACTTCCTCTGACACTTTATGTCAGTCCAACCCTAGTCGCCAACCTATGGGACGTCACCGACCGCGACATTGACAAGTTCTCTCAGGCAGTGTTCGATGAGATGCATCTACAGAGCAGTCGCATAAAGCAGTGGACTCCCGATGACCAAACGGGAAGCTCTATCGTGACAGCGGTCGCGCAATCCAGAGATGTATGCAAACTCAAGTATCTGACTGGGGCTGCGCCAGTCGTTTATGGAATCCCATTTTACTTGTGATCTAATACTTCGTATGCCTCATATATGTCTAGGACCTTAAGTTATTCTACGTATTTATGTATTCCGCGTCGCAATGTATACTAAACGCACTCGTCTTGAAATTGTTGTGTATGCTTGTGTACACGAATGGGCCCCAAAAGGCTCGCCGATCATTTGCCTTTTTAAATTCAAAACTCTTTGTCTCACTGTCGATGGCGCCCTCTGTTGCTCGAAATGCAAGGAGGAATGACGGAAAAAGTCCTTTTTTCAGCTTTGAGAACAAGGTTTGTAGAGTTCTGTCGTGTATTTTCCTGCACAGAAAAACTAATCCATCTGCAGGACCACTTTCCAAGCTTCCTGGAACTTCCTGAGCGATGGGAGCTCCTAGACAACCACTGGGCCATCGCGTTGGAAGTGGTAGAACCTCAGTTTTGGATCCGGCCCATGTACACCATGCGGGAGCCCATTACCAAACTCGAGTTCACGCTCGCGTTCTACCTGGACGACCCAAACTCGGAAAAAGCGCAGAAGCTACTGTCAAGATTTAAGGCGGACGGGCAGAGCACGGTCCTGATCATGTATCCCCGGAAACATTTCTTTGTGGACGGTCAGGTCGGGATGAGGATTGAGGATGAGGATTTGGAGAATATCAAGGTAAAGAGGACAAAAGTTTTTGAGACGCGTCTCAAGATGTTCATATGAAGGTCTTGAATGTGCATTGGCCTGATCTGGTTATAAAGAACGAGGAGATGAACTTTCAGGCTACTCTGTCGCCGGAGGAGCGCTTAGATGGATACTGTGTAGGATGCGACAAAGGGTCTTGTACCCTCAGATGCGCAAACTGCCGTGAACCTTACTGCACGCGTGTAAGCGCTTCTAGATTGCCCTCCATATTAATTAACGACGTATCTGTCACGTAGGATTGCCAACACCGCGACTGGAAGAAACACAAGCGATGGTGTTCGACCAAAGGACAGCTACTTGTGTGGCGCTCTTTTGACTGGAACGTATATGATAGACCTCGACCCTTCGTGTAGCTCCGCCTCAAAATGCACCTGATCGTTGCAACTAAAGACTAAAGCCCCTTTGAAGCTCGGTCACCCTCTAAGCTCTAAGGATATCGTAAGGTTCGAATTGAGGCTACAGAGTGTACAAAAATGACGGTATTTCATCTGAAACAGGATAACGACATTTAGAGGATCCACTTGAGAATGCAAGCCCGATTCATTATCTCGCCTCAGCGTTCGCCGTCTTCCTAGAACGTCCAAGAAGGCGGCTAACCACGTTTGCGGGTTTTCGGGACTGCTCCAAAACGTAAAATTTAGTATAGACCAAAGCCGATGTCTACCGACAAGACAGATTGTACCGCTGGCAGAACGAACAATCCGATTCTCGCGGTTGCCATCCAAAATAAGAGAGCGTCGTTTTGCATGAACATGTTGAAAAAGTGGAAATCAACATACAGATTCAGAATTGCGCTGTCATTAGAAAGGACCACGAGTACACGAGAAATGAAAGTCAACTCCCCCAAATAGGTCTCACAACTTCAACTCCACACGAAGCGTGTCCCCGCTGACATACCCTCCCACTACTTTCCCTTCTTTGACAGACATAAACTCAGCCGCACGACCCCTCCACCTATCCTGCCTATCCCTCATTTTCGCATGAATAGCAGGAAAAGGGAGCACAATGTCTGCATTACGCCAATCGTCACCAGGAGGATCTTCTGGCACGTAGCAAAAGACAGAACGAGGGTCGTCGAGTATCTCCGAGGGAGGCGGGACAGGTAAACCGCGCGCTTTGTAACCTGTTGTCAGGCGCGCGATGGCAAGTGCTTCCACCTCTTGTTGGTATTGCAGGATAGCGGCTTGAATGGACGGGAGAGCGGCCGACCATTTCTCGGCGTCGAAAAGCGTGTAGTCAGCCACGTCTATGGACTCGGGGAGGGGATTTGTTTTCTCTTCCCAGAGCGGTACCACGCACGGTAAGGAGAGAAAGGTCTCCCGCGAAGGAAAAAGATCAGGTTTAGAGTCCGAGAGAAGTAAATTCGAGTAGCGGGAATGTAGAGCAAGTCGGCGGCGCCGGTTGCGCTCCTCGATGAGATGTCTGTGCATATCCTGGACAAGAGGGCCTTCAATTCTGCGCCAAACTAATTGGATAAGGTCAGCGCTGTAGAACTGGGCCCGACTTCGATTAATCGTCCGTGGTGTTGACCTACGGGTGATTAATCGGGTCGTTTAATCAACCTTCCAGCACCATCTGCCACCACCCCCACCTAGATATGTTGTTTAATCGGGGAACTTTGATTACAGTAATCGACACTGTACGCCTGTTTAAACGCAGTCTTAGCCTCATTTAGTTTAAGTAATAATAAAATTTATTTAAACACCCGTTTAACTTTGTGTAGGCTCTCGTGGTTGTCGCTCTTGACTACCTCAGGCTTAGCATAGGAAATATGTTGCACATTGTACAGTACATGTCCATCAATAAATTACCGAAGTGCTCCGAGCCGCTGGTCGTGACAAGAGCACATAGCCTCAGAAAGGCGCTGCGCCACAGCGCAGTGCACTGGGCATAATCCGGAGGCAGTCGGGTTACTGGTCCGCGCTCGAATCTACGGAAACTCCCAGCCGTCCCTCAAAGTCTCAATGTAACACCTCCATTCGACAACCTGACCTTTACTGTCCCGCGATCTGCTGCTTTTGTATCCCAATACATGTTCCCAGCACTAGTCCCCTTGGCCGACGTTCGATTCACCACGCGCCTCTTCCTTCCTTTCCCATCCGGGTCCTTGATTGTCATAACTTCGGCTGGGCTATCTACGTAGTCAAGGCATAGGACCCTTCATACGTGTCATGTAGTATGATGTCGGCGAAGCTGTTAGAGGTGTGTGCGTCGAGGTCGGGCGTGAAGTTGATGGGAGTATCGAGGACTTTGACAAAGAGGGCTCCGTTGGATGTGCACGTCACGATGTCAGATTTCTTTCCTACGGCAGTGATCTGGGTGTCAATAATGCTAGCAGAACAGCATCAGCACGACGGAAGGAGTAATACAGAGAACGTGTTACTCACGCACTGTCAGAGCTGATGTCCAGCCTCGACGCTCGTACTGACTGGGAATTACCGAACTCCACTGACGCTGTGATGGCGCCATTGCTAGTCTGGATGGTCAAATTACCGGATGAGACGTAGTGACCTGTGTAGGCGCATTGGTCGAGCGGATCTCGGCTTGCTCTGCATGAAGAGACTAGGCGGATATAAGCGAACAGTGGAGTAGACGCGATGATATTGCTAACCTGTATGTCAATCTTTCCGTTTCGAGTATGAATCGAGCCACGGCGGAAAGATATAGACTAAGTGTTCTGTCAACGACGTCTTGTTTGGGATGAAGTCAAGGACTGACCTCACCATTAATGGTGCCATTGTCACCTCAATGAAAGAGACTCGAATGAAACGCCCCCCTCAAGGTCATTTATGGTATGACTGTAGTTCGGTCCATCGGTAGAGTGATTGAGCCCCATATCAACAGCGACCACACCGTCACCGCCAATGTCTGCAGCCTCCTCTCTGTCGGTATCTGAGCGGGCACATTTGTCACTAGCGAAAAAGACAGATACGTCACTCGAAATGGGCCTTTAGCGTGTCCTTGACCGGCTTCAAAGGCGTCGTCGCCAATTCTGACAATTTTCCTCGAAGAGAGGATGCCGATAAAGAGCGCGATGCTGCGGTTAGCTTCGCGTTGAGTCCTTGCTCCGTCGTCATCATCATCGGCAACATTCTAAAGGGCGGCAAAGGTGTTGACTTTCACATTTTGAGGAAGGAACACGGCGACGTTAAAGTAAAGGAACTCTTCCCACAGAATACTGAGCCAGCGGCTGGGTGTCTAATAGTTGGTGTAAGTATAATAATCGCCATCAGGGTAAAAGCTCCTTACGAATAAGCTAACGCCAAGCTTCTTTCTCGGACACTTCGGTGTTGTCGATGACTTCCAGTGTGTAATAATGGGCCTCGACTTTAACCAGTACTTGGTCAGAAGATACCGGGGAAGTACTAGCGATATGTACGTTGCCTGCAGACAACAAGCCACGAGCGATGACGAACATCGTGTCGGATGATAAAGGGAGTTCGAAGGTTTGCTTGGAGTAATAGGGATATATATGGGAGCCAATGCTCGTTGGGTCGACGTGGTCAGCAGCAGCCTGACATAATTGCACCCGTCAGACCAGAGGTGATCAGGCGAGAGACTGAATGATACGTACGACGCCAAAAGGGCAACGACCTCTTTGGGCGTGAAGCCGCCAGCATCGTCGAACCGCGCCAAATTTTTTTGTACAGAGTCAAATGGCTCCGGTACCGGCATATCCGGAGGTACAACAGTCGCTGGAGGACGACCACCGATTGCGGTGCGCCAGAGCAGATGGCCAACCGGAGCGGCGAATTGCATGCTGAAGGAGACGATTAGGTCCATCCGTCCCCGCGTATACAACACCGAAGATCAAGGTCGCCTGGAATCGCGTACTCGTTACCCTGTGTATGTAGCATTAGTGCAGGACAAGATACGCACATTTCCCCCGAATGTGATTCTAGTAATCTTCACGAACCAAGAGATCAAAAGCAATACGAGCAAGCCGATGGCCAAAGCCTTGAGAAAGCGGATCCACGGTGACCGCTGCTGGCGGCGCTCGAACCAAACCGGAAGAGAAGGATACTTCGGTACGTTGGGAGGTGGTGATGGGCGCTGTATTGACGTATACTAAAGAGACGGGCGCCTGTGAAGCCAATGGAGGAACAGCGTACACTGGCAGATGAGAATTCGACTGCAGACTTGTGCTTGGTAGCTCCAGAATGTGAGTTGTTTTCGCTGAGGAAAGAGGCGTATCGTCGGAGATGATCATGGTGGAAGGTGACAAAGGCGGGGAAAGAGAACACGAGATGATGTTTATCAAGGGAGAGCTTGGGTTATATGTGTCGCGCTATTTAAATGTGTTCCCGAGCACGCTGCCACGCGTCTGTCAATCCTTGCCCCGCACAGACCTGCTTTCTTGGTCGCAGTTCCCTTTCCCTCAAGCGCTTTGAAAGTCGGCCGGTTGTATATCCGCCTCTAGATAAGGGCACGCACAGAGCATGGGTTCTACATATACACGGTCATGCGCGCAAATAGCTCACATGCAAGCAATTCGCCGGAATTCGGTCAATCTGAACTTGGATATTCATCATCGTGGTATTGAACAGTGTTCACGGCTTACTGTTTTTTAGAAGTACGCGACACGGAGCTGGTGGTGGTTCCAGAAACAGCCTAGACGGCGGTGATCAATAAAAATGATCGACGCTGACCACCACTGCCACAACGGGTCTTGTAGATACAGTCTGGGTCTTTGGCTTCTTGTTAAGACCGACGGAAGACGAACAGCTTTGAACCAATACTTCATAATCGTGTACGACAATCTTCTCTCACGTCCAAATGACGACCAACCTCGATAAATTGCTCACGAAATACGATATAAACAAGTTCAGATAGACTACACTTCACACAGGAGACCCCGCATTCCCCGCGAGTACTCGCCTTCTCTGTGGCGGAGAAAACATCCACGATGTGATGAACCGTTATATGAATGGTGACCAGATGTTATTCTTCGCTCTTTCTATCGAGCTCCTGGCCAGCGCTCCTCCGGAGAATCTCATCGTCGCTTGTCGAGAGTCCTGGCTTTGGCTCCGCTATGAAATCCACACTATTGCGTGCACCATCTACGTTGACGCCGACGATCAAGGACACCTACAATATCATTCCCCCACACCAAAAAGCGCGTCGGCGTGGGAAGACAGAACATTTTGCGCACATCTATGACTTGACCTTGATACTCTCGGTTGCGAGGTGGGGACATGGCCCGGGTAAGGCCCCCAACTCCGTCTACCCGACCCGCCAATACTGTGACGATATACGGGTGCGGGTCGGTACACGCTATACCGTAAAATACCCATCGACTCAAGCAGTATTCATGCCTGCTGACAAGCCCTGAGCAATTGCGCGGAGCTCATCGACGTGCATGAGTCATGATAGAAAGGACGAGAGGGTGATGTTGGGATGGTGTTGGAGAGGATAGTGTACGTGAGAATGGGACGAGGCCAGAGATACGCGAAGAGACGCGGGTGTGGCATATAGAAGGCCTGGAAAAACAGTGGCCGCTAGAGCTAAGAGTGAGACGAATAGAAAGATTACAAGAAATGAAAATACGCACTATTAAGACCGATACATGACAACTAGTTGTTAAAGAAAGGTAAAGTAAACATTCACCGAAAAAAGAAGACGGCGGACAATGCACCTTCAGCAAGTAACTCCTAGGCGAGAACAGCAGGTAAGGGCCGTCGTAGAGCAAGGGCAATGCGCGTCGCCATCATATCTCGCCGCCGGTCTGCGAAAAAATTGTTAGCGAGCGCGGAGAAAGGACTGAGGGAAAGGAATCACCAAAGTAGGACAAAGGACTATAAGGGAAACGTCTAGAACGAGGACAGTGAGCGCGGGAGTCGGTGATAAGGAACCCACGCGTCACATTAGATACACTCCCGGTCACTTTGGGCGCGTCTCGTATACTCGATAGCGAGCATGGCGACGGTGACATCGAGAGAAGCCGTGAAAAAGTATAAAGAGCAACAGACACTATCCTAGATAGTATGTGGTCGTGTAGGGCTTGAAGCTAAGTAACGCCTGGTCCAGACTCGTTCCGGGGAGGCTTGCGTGTTGTCAGTTGGAGGCAGAGGCCTCTCCTGCTGCTCTAAACCCGAATACGTCCTCTAGTAGCGTCGCAGCTTTGACATTAGGGCCTACGAGTCTCTAATCCTCGTAGAAGCGGCGCCGTCACAAAAAGAGCACCGAACGAATCCAAGGGATAGCGACGGGCATCGGAAATACAAATGCCAATAAACACAAAGAAAAGAAGTTGAACAAGGCCCAGAGAACGTTCCGGGGCCGACGAGCACGACGGCAACGTCGTGCTCTGGTGGGAAGAGCGAAGAGACGTGATCAGAGCTACCAGATCGTTATCCGGCAATTGCCGAAACATTCAGGTAGTTCGGCCTGCTAGTCAATGTCGTTTCTGGACGATGTTGAGGCCATATTTCAAGTGAAAGAAATTCGAATATTATCTATCTATCAAGATTACCTGAGTAGTAGCGTCATGGCCAGAAACGAGTGCAATACGGTCTACAATGGTGTTGCCGACTTGCCGGTCAAGCCAAACAATGCCAAGGTGACGTGACGCGTTATCACCATCTCTCTTTGTTACCCACGACCATCTCAAGCTCGGATGCACTCCGGTGAGAGTGGCTAGCCAGCGGTCGACTGCACGTCGCCGCTGTACGACGCAGCCGATTCTCGACTTTCTGCTGGCGCCCTGCTACACACCTGGATACGGCGTGCTGATCGCCTCTCCCTCAACTGTTTGTAAGCTTTCTGTGCGCCGTACGACATGCTAATCATCTCATGCTTGTCTAGCAGCTTCTGGAAGAACCGACGATATCGATGATGAAGGCCGGCTCAGGGACAGAGAGGAGACAACGTTTTATTTTCTCGCCGTGTGTGTGCGCTTGCTCTTTATTACCCCCTCGATGCTTATTCACTGCAGCGCTTGGCTGACCCTCTGCGTAAAGATTTGTCGCGCGATCCAGCCGCCGTATGTCCCCTTTGTTGGAAACTTGGCTTTTGATTTGACCCGAACCACCAAAGGATCCTGTCTACACACGCTGAAAGCGGTAGTACCTCCCTGAGGATAGGGAGCACCATAACAAGGGTGGTAATGCCTCTCCAGGAAGTGCTGCTCCGTTGTATAGACTAAGTAGTGGGTTATTTTCATCATGGGTTTAATTGTTGAATTAATCGCATGTTGAAGACATTGTTTAATCGCCGCTGCGCAAGTGAGAAAATCATCGGCCTGATTGATAGCATAGGTTTGAGTGTGATGTTTAATCATACGATTAAACATTCCCACCTTCTTTAATCGCTGTGATTAAGTATACGATTAATCTGTCAATCTCTTTTGTTTGTTGTGTTTAATGTAGTGCATTATATAAAATTTTGTTGATTAAACAAACATGAGGTGTTTAATCGAGTGGTAGAGGTAGGTTTAAACAGGTATATTTGGTGGCTCCAGGACATACGGAAATACTACCTTTGATTAATCGAAAGGCTGTTTAAACGCGATTTTGGTCAACACCGGGCCCTCGATTAATCAAAATTGGGTTCTGTATTGAGCGCTGAATAGTGACATAGGAAACTGTCAACTGAACTTGTGTCGGTTAGTTTCCGTGGCTGTTGCACCCGGGCATTATACTTCCAAAAGCTCATTGATAGGCTTTGAGACGAGGTCAAGGTACGAAGATAAATAGAAACAGTATAGTCTGCATACCTTTCCTCCGTCCACCCCAACGCAAGAAGACGTTCTTTGATTTGGCGCGTACGTTCCTCTTTATTTTCAGAATCGGTTCCATACTTTGCGCTGGCTTCCTCGTCAAGCCAATCCCAGATATTCTTGGCATCCTTCATGGTAGCAGTGCATCTGTGAGTGACGCTTGGAATACTCGCCAGATCATATGCACCTTTGCAATGGCCTCCTTGAGAGCCAGCCGCTTGGTCACAAAGTCGTCCACCTCTTGACTATTCATCGTCTTAAGCTTGTCAGACAACTTCTTTATTCCTCGAGGGATCCTGTAGCCTCCGTCGCAGACATATATCGGACCAGCACTAAATGGCTTTGTGACCTTGGCACACTCTGCTGCTCTGGGATGCAAAGGGGCGAGAAATCTCCGGAGTTGAGCTTCGGTAGTCTTACTAAACGTGGAAAGGGCGGTCAGTATGCTCGCACAGTTGAAGAAGAACGACAAACGTTTCAAATCGACAGGATGAGCACAGTCTCGCGCAATTGCTCCAGTTCATTTCTTGTACATTAGGTTGGCCGCATTGCTAATAGAGATCAGGCGAAAATGATACAAAGACTACAGTGAAAACGTACGTGGCAAGTTTTATCGAACATGAGCACTATATACTGCCGCTCTGTGATGTCTTGCGCCTCGAGATCAGGCATGCCTATACGGAGACGCGACTGCTTCCAAACACTGTCCGTCGACAGGAGGAGCTCCCGATATTCATGATTGGTACGAGACATTAGCATCAAAATCCGGGGATGTAGCAATTCGAAAATCTGTAAATAAGTCGGGTGTGAGTGACCTACGCCGGAAGAGGAGAGGCGACCGTACTTCGAGCTTGAGTTCCACAGGAAGCTTGCTGAAGTCCTCGAGTTTTCCCTGGAGCTGGTTTCTACGACGTTTCACAGGCTTCCCGGTCTTCGACTTGCCGCTGGGCGCTGGGCGTTTACGACCTGCGACCTTCTTGGAACTGGAAGCCTTGGATGGAACAGCGGCTGTGCATTGTAAGGCTCGCATCCAGCCGAAAAAAACAGTGCTATACCTTCGTCTTGAGATTCGGCTTGTTCTGCTCCAAAAGTTCCAGTTAACTACTCTGGTAGCACTGCCAGTTCTTACCTTCATAATCTGATTCCTTGTCTTGTTCTCCATCACTCTCAGCATATGTCTTGGGAGCCTTGGCTCTCGTTGAGCGCGGTCTGGTTGACATGGTGGTGGTCAGAGTTTGAAATGGGACGATCTCCCAATTTGAGACGCGGCGACGATCATCACGCTCACATCACGTGTATGAGATAGTAACACACTCCGGCAATATCCGAGGCCTGAGCGTTGACAAGGACAGCAGGGCCTTGGACGACAGCGATAAGCATAAGTAACGACGACTACTTTTGGGCCGACCGTTCGCATCTATGGCGCTTTCCACTAAGTTGCCACTGGGTCCCCCTCTTGTTGACGGGTCAATGACGGGTGGTAGTGAATCTTGAACGTTTGCATATATAGACAACGGCAAAGAGTGGTATAGATTGCGATTTGACATTCCTACTATGTCAAGTCTAAAGGTCGAACCCATTACATCTAACTGAGTGAACACAACCCCTTCGCTACCCAGCCTGAGTCATTCTTGCCTCTGGATCCAGACTCTTCGCAGAGCGTCGAAGAAAGCGACTGAACGGACTCGCATTAGGGGACTACAAGCAAAATTTTAGTATGGAAAGAGGAAGATGGAGGAGAGGTTATCTGACCTGTTTAAGAATAAACTCGTCAATAGTCTTCCTCGCTTCCTTCATGTTGGCCCTATAGCCATCTCGGAAGACTCTAGGCACAAAAAGCTGTAAATACTCTTCCAACGATACTCTGCACTTTTGCAAGATCTCGCAGTCCCATGAACGCGAAGCGAAGAAAAGCAAAAGATCATCTCTGACCCGCTCTACACTCGCCGGGGAGCTCGTACTCCCTTGAAATGTGAAGATCGTCACCATTGCAGCGCCATTTTTAGGTGACGAAAGGTATTCAAGCCACCGTGAATCCTCTGGCTGAGAGGCCCATGACTCGAAGCTTCTGCGGACGACAGAGGCGATGAGAGATACGACTGGGGCAGCATTGTTCACAGGATGGAGACTATACGGGGAACTCGCGCTCCAGAGCCATCCTTCAATGCTTTCGAGCTCGTTTAGAGCCTTGAACACGTCTATCTCGATTAGAGTTAGAAGTACGTCGGCTCTTGCACTGCGAGACGTAATGTGCGGTGTCCAACAATGAAGGAATGCGAGGGAAGGGAGAAGAACAGCAATCGGCCCGAACGTGGTTTGAAACGCAGTCCGCTGCCGCAAAAATGCGTCGGCGGCTACACAAATCGCATCTTGGTCTTTACGAGTAACACTGGCA
>QLPD01004710.1:0-14177 GCA_003314085.1 Hymenopellis raphanipes
GGTGACGGTGCCGGCACCGCGGGAACGACATACTTGGGCTGAAGGTGGGGCACAGGCACTACGACCGGCGGTGGTGGAGGTGTAGGAACGACGGGCACCTTGGGCGCCTTGGTGAAAAATTTCCTCATCGCCGTCGTTGGCGAAGGGAGGTCGTCGCCGGAAAGCCCCTAAATGCACTGAAATGATGATCGACGAAGCTTCACGTCATTGACTGTACCTCGACCAACGGTCGATTTGCCTGCGACAGGGAAAGCTTATGCTACGAAGTAGTTTAAATTCCTTTTAAGGTCTATAATAACGCGGATATATTCCATGGTGATGGATCCATTCTTCATAAGTACTTGAATGCGTAGAAAACAGATGCTGCATTGCCTCTGCAATGGACGGGGTTCAATCATGTTGCTGCTCCGGCACCTCAGTGCACAAATACCACAGGATTTATTCTCCAGTGAATCAACACCCTTGAAGGTAACCAAGCCTTGACGATACATTGTCGTGAATATTTGAACTTGTGATCGTCGACTTTACTGACACAGTCTTCATGGTGACACAGTGGTGTACAGCGCCGCCATAGACTCGATTGTTCCATCGTCTGGGAAACCAAAAGTTTAGGGTCCGTGCTAATTCTACTCGAGCTTATCTTGACAATGCGTGGTGTTTTGATTCGGGTGCGTGAGCAGAAGGCTGAGAACTCCTCCGAGGAGTTTAGGTTGCTCAGAATGGGAGAAATCCCACTACGAGTGAAGATAGGGAATCTACGTGGAATTCTAGAGTATGATCTTGTCAGCACGTCTCCCAATACAGAACAAAACGCTCACGATATAATACTACTTCACATCTCCCGGGTCATATCTAGGACCCGGTTCAACATCAATAGCCGTATGGCAGATAGAGACAGAGATCGTGATGCAGTTACAGCCTAAGGTTTTGTTTATAGCGTGGTGAGAAGCCCGAAGATTGTGGTACCTAGATCAACGTACTTTGCAGACATACACGATGACGTTGACAGTCCCAAGGGTGTCGTTTTTCAGTTTCTCGTGAGCATCTAAGTACCATTCAGGAGGAGAGCGGTTGAAGGTAAGTCCATTTGAATCATGCGCTATGGCCACAGAAACTGCACCAGAACGACATCTCACAGATTAGGCATAATGAAAGCACCTCGGGATATGATAGGTATCGCCTATTGTCGTAGCGTGGAACTTGGAAGGTGAAAGGAGGATTATGCCCTTCTTTCGACCGCTGGTGTTGGAAGACAAGTAGCCTATGGTAAGACCTGTGTCTGGGCACGTACATGTCATGAATAGACCAGTGGTCATGCCCAAAGGAGCGTGAGTGCTTCAGTTTGAGTTTCCGGCGGTTGTGCCGTCACCCCAGCGTCGCCGTATTAAGAAGTCTACAAAGACCAGAGTCTACCAAGTCAGCAAAGGGCAGTATTGCCATCTTGAGTAAGAACCCAAGCGTGATTGAACGCAGTTATTATCAACGGCGTTGAGCAAAAATTGCAGTACGAGTTATAGTCTCAGTCGCGCTTGAACACGACCTGAGCTAAAGTTGTTCAACATGTTTGTCGCACTGTCTCGGAGTTCGGGGAGGGATACGATACGTGACGACGGGATCTTGTGCGTGTTTCTCACTCAATCCCATATTGACGCGTTTCCCGTGTCGTATTCCTGCCACAAGTGTACTATCAGTTGTCATTAGCTCCTGGGACCCATTGGACGCAGTGTTCGTCTCGTTCCTGCACCCAAAGGTTCGACACACCGTTTTATTTCGATGTAGATTCCTAGTCCATCCTTGCGCGGCAAACTTCGACAGCTTGAGCTTTGCGCAGAGTACAGCCGTCAGAAGAAGAGGAACACACAACGCGGAAACTTCCACACTAGCAGATTGCAGAGTGTAGTCTGGGTCTGGGAAGGTATAAGAGATGCTGTATTAGCAACTGCACGTCGCCAACAGGGAGCAGAGCAAGCTTGAATGACCAATCCGCTGTTTGCCGAAGCGTGAGAAAGTTTTTTTCACCTTAAAACCTTGGCGTCGACTTCTCCCTTAGCTTCATTCAACTTCCGCGAGGGCGCAACCTGGCCGCCACTCTAAATCAGACTGTAGTCTCTTGCCAAATGGTTCGTCGATGCTCTTTGCTCTGTTCTGGGACTCCTCCTCCCCGATGATTTATCTTTCAAAAAAACGTTTTAATTAGACCCCGACTCATTTTTCAATGGGACTGACGTTACTTTTCCATCTGAGACTTGTTCGCCTCGTATCTCTCTCAAGCACCTCTCTGACTCTTTTCCCAGATCTAACGAATCCGTTTTGATCCAAGTAATTACCGCCGCCACGATGTCATCTATCCCCACATTCCATAATACACCATTTTTTGAGCCATGTCACCCAGTCCACCGATACCGTTGAACACGCAGACGTGCAAGCCTAACGGCGACCTCTTACCTCATGGACTTTCCGATATCAACGCACTATCTGCCTTGTCTCGCTACAAGAAATAACATTCTATCCATACAGTCAGTGATGTACTCTATACCTACTTCCTCGACACCGTTGCTGTGATCAAGCCGCTAGGAGCATATGAGACTAAGGTCAAAGGACAAGAGGAAATTTTACCTTGGTGCATCTAACGGCATGAACACCTCCGCATTAGCAGGCTTCTTGTTCTCCAAGCCGAGGTACTCCATGTCCACAGGTACATAGTGCTTGTTAGGAAGCGCGTAACTGATACTCTTAAGCGGAGGGCACTGCTCCAAGATCTTCTGCGCCATGATGTATAGCGTAGCCTGGACAGAGGCCGACTCGTCTTCCGCAAAGACGGCTAGAGTGGTACTCTTCGCGATCTGTGGGATACGGACGTCCCACATGGTCGCGGGGGCAGCATCGGAGTTGGTGGAAGCGGGGAAATAGTCGTCAGCGAGAGAAGCGATAGGAATGGTGAATACGGGATAGGTGTAGTCCATCTCAACGGCGGTGGAGAAAATACGATCGGAGACCTCGACCAGGGTCGTGTACTCGTCGCGTACAAACTTTTCGAATGCTGAGCCACTAGATTTCAAGACTGGGGACGGGATATCAATAAATCGATATGAATCTGGTACAAGGGCGGCATACCCAAGAGATCTTTCAATCCAGAAGACATCGTTGCCTCAAGCTCATTCGGCTTCTTGACCAGATCAAGATGCACCGTCCGCTTCTCGTCTCCATCCCGGACGAAGCTGTGCTGGCCTCCCGGCCCAGTGAGACGTGTCCACTTGAACTGTTGAATATCGATGTGCGCAGACGATAGATGGTCATATTTAGCGAGAACGTGGGAACCAAGATGTAGAGCGAATCGCTCAGGAATGAGAATGTGGGGCGACGTTTTGGCGAGCGCGTAGGTGATATTCTTCACTGCGACCATTCAGTATTGCAAACCCAGTATATCGATTGAATTATACATACTTGAATCTGTAGCGACAACAACCGAGTTATCCGCCGTGGTATAGCTCGCCTCGATCTGTCCCTCGACCAGGAGCCTCACGGTGTACTCGACAACCTGATGCTCGGTTGGGGTCCTCACCACCCGGAAGAGGCGTATCTTATCTTTACCGTAACGAGCAGAGGAGAGGTAAGACATAGTAGGCGACGTTGATGAAGATCGACTGAATTCAGCGTTGTTATAAACGCGAAGCGGGAAAGTCTGGCCTGATCTAGATCAGTATGCTCCCCTGTGTGGATATCTTCTTATCGGAACACGTGAACACGAGGAGATTAGAGAAGATTGCGCGTCAGGCAGAGGCAAGTGAAGAAGCAGTGACCGCACAGAAGCATTAGGAAGATCTAGATCTTCAATGAGACGCGTTTCACACGATTAAAGACGCGTCGCTGAGAGTAAAATTGAGAACGATAATTCAGTTGGTTGGCTTTGGTTGGCCAGATCAGCTGGTGGAAAGACTACGTTACAACAGAGCCATTCAAATCTATCAAATATAGATGGTCGGAAATTTGCAGCTTGCGGCAATGATACCGCATACGATTGTATGAACATAAATCCAACGAATACAGCACAATTCTGTACAGTCTGGATAATAGTACAATCGTTAACACTACATTATCGATATCGCAGGCCTGCTCGCGGTATGAAATTATGAACGTTTACCGCCTCTCCACCCGCTACCCCCGATGCCAATACCAAAGCTGCCGAACGCCCCACTGGTGGGCGTACCCCCGGGAGTCCCTCCTGAACGATAGCCACCTTGCTGTGACTGGATACCAAAAAATTTGCCCGGAGGTGGCCTGTCCTCCGAGTTGTACTGGAACTCGACACCAACACCATCAGCGTCTGACACGCCAAGCACCTCAACAATGCGCTTTCCGATGTCATTTACGCGCCCGACATTATCCTTGCTCCGGACCCAAACTTGTATGCGATCGACCTTGCTGCGAAGACTGACAACAGCGCCACAAATCTCTCCATCTTCGTTGGCGCTACTGCCGCTTTCGATCTGCTCTCCGACGAGGGCCATGCAAAGATCAAACCAACAGCGGTCCAGAAGATCAGGGGCATTCTTCATTGTAAGCACCCATTTGCCACCATTAGCATTTGCGGGGTCCTCCCACATTGGCTTGATACCTTGCTTGAAGAGGTGATAGTTGGCGTTCTTCTCGAGTTTGGAGGGAGGCTTAAGCCAATTGAAATAACGGCAGAAGGATTCGACTGTCGCGAATTCGCCGATGAGAGTAAGGTTGGCCTCATAGTCGCTTTCAGCGGCAGTGGGGAAGGTTGCATCTGTTGCTGTACCGGGCTCGCCGAACTTGATTGGAGCTTTGGTATCGTGGTAGATCGTCCTGGAAAGTAGATGAGCGCATTGAAGGAATAATAAGAATGCACACATACCAGTGATATTGTAAGGGATGTTCTGGCTTCTCCATGGTGAGACCGGGCGTCTTGGGATCTGGAATCACTTCTGCATCTGGTGGCTTGCTGGTTCCATCGATACTCAACGCGCGCGTTTTGGCGAGGCGCGCTGTGATGGCGTCCAAGCTGGGGATATTCTTGTATCCGCGAGGGACTTTGGGCTTTTCGGCCAAAGTATTGTGTTTCTCGAGCGTCTCGGCGGTCAACGCATCACCAGGAGGTACATCTGCGGCCTCGCTACCAGCGGCACCTTCAGTGGAAACTGAGGATGGTGAGGCGCTGCGTGTAGAGCCCGAAGTGTTGACGGCGACGGAATCTGCGGTGCTTGCTAGAGATGTGGTAGAGCCTCCAGCGCGAAGCGCGAATGCTGCTAAGCGGGGACGACTAGCGGAGCTTGGAGACGTAGTGGGAGGGACATTGACGTTAATCCGGGCAGCGAGTTGGTTAAGGGATGGTGGTCGATTTGCCACGGATGGTCTTTCATTGGTGCTCGTCATGGTGGTTCGAAGGTGAGTCGGCGACTGCCGTCCCAATCAGGCTGGTGCCAAATATCGCCACAATTTGATGTGGAGTTTCAGTTCCACAGATACAACACAGATATCTGTATACACACGAACTCAAAAGTTACCGACCCTTCAAGCTGGAATTGATTCCATCTACAAGCTCTGAGACTTGTTGCGTTTCGGTTTTCAATTGCAATCAACAAGATTGGATAACAAATGATATTGGACATTGAATGACTTGTTTACTCAAGCAACTCCCGCCTCCCGCCTTCCGCCTCCGTTCGATCATTTACTGAATCGGGACGCCGATCAGTGCACTGTTCCCACGCCGACTTGGCTCTGACCTTCATGTCGGCCTCCCCACATTCATTGACCTTTAGTACCCCTCCAGCTACACCCCGCAGGAGCTCATTAACCCAGTTACCCCTTCCGTCAACGCTCACAGCATCGGCCCCATTACCTCGGCGGGCACAAGGCCATGCCCCAGGCATCACGCCTTCTGCGTCCTTCTTCCGTCCTTCCAAGCCTCGTCCACCATCCTCTGCAGAACCAGAGCATCCGCTCAAAACCCTAAAGGAGGACAGTCGTCTCTCCTCAGATGACGATGACCCCGACACGTACCCAATGCAGAAATCCCCATCACACATCTCCTCTCGCTCTCCGTCTCCCGTGGCCTCATCATTTGTCCCAACTCCATCAAAAGATCTATCCCGCGTGCCACGAGATCCAGTAGTCAGGCGCTGGCAACAACATCCATCCCGGAATCGTTTCTTTTTGAACGGCAGGCTGTTGACGGGCGGCGACGCACCGTATGCATTTATAGCAGCGTTGACCGTCCTGTTCGGCATTGCTGGGCTTTACGCGGGAACAACAGCTCAATGGTGGTGGCATAATCAAGGTGCTGGTGGCAAGGCTTGGGTCGTCATTACTGGTTATCTATCTCTGATGACCATGAGCAACATGCTAGTTACCGCGTTTTCCGACCCAGGCATTCTCCCACGTAACCTTGATCCCGAACCGCCATACCATGAAATAGAAGGATCAGATCCAGCGCCTATGCCGCGTATACTTAAAGTTCGCAGCGATGTGTACGTCTCTTTTCCTTTTCCCAAGTACATATCGCTGAGCGAAAATTAGCGTGCGTGTTAAGTTCTGTCCAACATGCATGACATATCGACCGCCTCGCTCGACACATTGTAAACTCTGCGACAACTGCGTGGATGCCTGTGACCACCACTGTCAGTGGGTCAACAACTGCATTGGTCGGCGGAACTATACACCGTTTTTCATTCTCCTTTTCTCGGCATTCACCACTCTCGTTCTTGTTATCATTCAGTCTGCGTTGGTGTTCGCACTATCCCACGAATCGTTCCACAAGACGCTCAAGACCACCAACGGCATAGGGAGTGCTGTCATCTTTCTCCTGAGCATTGCAGTTATTTGGGCCGTGGGCGCTTTGCTTGCGTATCATGTGCGGCTGCTCCTTCTCAACACTACGACGATAGAGCAGATCCGCAACCAAGCTCATAAGAGCTTGACCAGCGGTCCTGCACCTCCCAATCCTTTCTCTCATGGGACTTGGAGACGCAATGTCATGGCTATACTATGTCGTCCGCGTGGATATTCGTGGTTAGATGCTACCGGGAAGGTTACAGACGACATGCGTACTGTTAATCCTGGCATTGGGGACGACGTTGTTTAGCTTTTGGATATTTTGTTGTATTTACTGGGCCATATCTTATTCTTTCCGCTATTGCACAGCTTAATTCGCATCACTTTTTGCTTCGAGGAAAGCAAATAGGTATAAGATTAACTAATCGACAGTATGTATAGGTGTGTGCGTGTAAGGTCATTAGTGTCCATGAGATGCGTGACAGATAAGTAAATGAAATCGTGAACAAAAGATAATCCGCGTAGAAAGTGACTAAAATCCCCAAAGAGCGCAACAAGCAGATCCCTATTTCACCCCTTGCGTGCTCCCGTTGTACTACCGCTGCCTAGGGCTGACTTTACTTGCACCCAAGTCCTTTACACCGAAGAACGCGCAGACACCAGACATCACAGCCAGCAGACATGCCGCTGCACTGCTGATGTTCCACGCCATACACCACGACGAGACACCATTGTCTGCCACGGTAGCTCGCGAAGCGATTGTTGAATGATAGGCCCTCGAAATAATTCGAGAAGCGATGTATGCACGTTGTCCAAGGTTGTGAACAGAAGAGGAAGAAGTGTGAGAGGTAGAAGATGAAGACGTTGTCTCAGCCGCTGGGGCCGCGCATTGCTTCCCGAGCATGATGTAGATGAAAACAGCCAACCACGCGAGAGTGAGGAAGATGTCCAAGCACAGGATCTTCTTTGCTCTTGAACGCGCGGTCAGCCAAACGCGTTCCGCGAGGAGAGCCGACATGATGCTCTTCCGTTTCGGGGCCTTCTTCTTGCCCGCATTCGAGCTCACAGCCGTACTCGACTCCCAATCCTCCTCCTCCTCCTCCTGTGGTGGCCGAAACATAGATGGATCTACAATCAAGTTTACGTGCACGTCCTGTTGAGGGAAACCGCTCTTTCCCTTCTTTCCCTTTTTCTTCTTTTGGTTCGCTCCAGGCAGGACCATACCAGTGAGACCGGGTATGCCTTCTTGTTCCGGCTTGACGCGTTTGCGGAAACATGGACGAATGGCAAAGTAGAAGAACAGGCCTAGGAACGTCACGCACGATGCAACGTAGAGAACATATGCAGCGGGTGTCCCAGAAGGTGTGGGTTTAACAGTAGTTTTTATTCCCTAGTTAATGGGTTAGTAAATGAAGAACGGAAACACGGAAGACGGGGCTCACCACTGCAGCATATATTCCAGGAATGGCAGCAGCAAGGGCCAAGAGGATTTGTGTTATCCGGGAAGCGAGCCGCTTACGAGGACCTTGTGTGATAAGGTTCCCGTTTGCATCTGCAGTGCCCACCAAGGATTCCGCTTTGGGATCTGGTTCGAATGCGGGATGTACGCCTGCGAACTCGCGTTCAAGCATGCGTATACGTTCTTCCTTTGTGCCCTGATCTAATGGAGCATCTGGATAGTCTAAAGACCAGGGAAGGAGAGAGTCGTGTCCGTTGGATGAAAAAGGCGGCGGTGGGGACATTGGAGGGGAGTACGAATTGAAGGGTGGGGAATGTATTGTGTACGACGGATCAAAATGGCCTTTACTGGCACGAAGGGGAGGAGGCGTGTAAATGTCGTCATAATCCTGAGGAGGATGAGGTAGTCGTGAAGGACTGTCGTACCAGTGCCGCGACCATGCCGGAAAGCGAGTGGTATCTATTCCGGCATCCGAAGAAGGGGGCAGGGAATGGTGGCGCTGAGACCGAGGAGTAGAGTAGTCGCTGCGGAAGTAATGGGACTCTGGTGGATAGTCTGGGTATTCAAATTGGCCCCGTCTTAGAGTGGCGGCATAATCAGCAAGATCCAACGCTTCCACAGAGACATCTGAAGGCTCGCGCCTTGTCTGGGGATATCTCGAATAGTCGTGCTCAAAGCTGTATGGCTGTGTTCGGCTGTCGTACCGCGGTCTGTACGGTTCAGAGGGCGGATTTGGGTCAAATGGTTCTGGAGACCATGGCCGACGAAACTGAGACGTGGGCGGCGGTGAATCTAGGTGCTGCTGGTGGTACATGGGTCGTAAAAGTCGTAAGAGGATATGATGGGGAAAGCGCAGTTACTGCCGACGGTCACAAGCCAAACGTGCGTCACTTGTCACTTTAGACAGGGTGCCTGCTTGTTCTCTCACACAAACTACCACCTACTACCACTGTACTGGTCACCCTCTAGGGCCTTAAGTCTGCTATGCTTTCCGAGCAGTAAACGCCTCGGAAGAGGGCGGGCAGACCCATACTAACTGGCAATGCTCGCATTGCTCGGTCTTGCGAATTCCTTATATAGAGTTGATCGTTTAATTATAGGTCAGTTCCTGCTGCACTCCTTCCTCAGCCAGTTCACGATAACTGTCATTGCGCTCAACAAATCTTCAAATTGACGCGCCTCCACCAATATTGAGGGCTCTCCACGTATTTTCACTGCGATTGCCTACTTGGACACACAACCGTTGGTACCTGAGGCACCGATGTACGCTGTTGCTGAAAGAGCTTCGCTTTGATCATGTTTGATGTTGTGCGTTTCGATCGACATTCGTGTCATCTCCTCAATACAACGCAAACGTGCCTCTGGAGATCCTCCTTGTCCGTGAGTGATCAACGTTTCATCTGCTTTCTTCTCAATCGAACTGACTTTGCAGATCTCATTATTGTTGCATTCAAATCCTTGTTCTTCTTCTCAAGTCGTCGTGGCCCCGCCGCATATAAATAAGATGACGCGTCTTCTTGAAACTGCATACTGTTTAATCTTCTACGCCTGCACGACCAGTACGACCTCTATCACGATCGCGATCCACGATTTTGAACGTCCCCCATATTGATTATGGCACATCGAATTCCTCCTCATAGACGTAGCGCACTGGAGCGCGGCGATGTTGAACATGGATATCGACATGAATCTAGTGCTGACATTACAGACACCGGCGCTCAGGCTAGCGCCTCCTCTTCAGAAACTCAAGTTCTGTACGACTCGGAACCCCAACACACGTTTAACATAGTACGTGGTACGTAGCTAATCCCATCCTTAAGACACCTTTTTCACCGACTCTACGCTCAGAACAAAGATATAGATCTCGTTTGATACCAGATACCTCTTCGGAAGAGAGCGATGATGCACTTGCTGGTTCTTCTCATGGGCCGCGGCTTGTGGATACACGTCCATCGAGGATCCCTGAACGTGTCAGCTTCGAGCCATCCCGTATGATACGTAGAGACGAACCGCCTTCAAGTTTCTCTGGAGCTAATCTAGCCGCCGATCAACCGCTCAGCGACCCAATGGGCGGACCTCCCTGGCTCGGTCCACCACCACGAACCACGACCTTCGTCCCACTTGCTGAGCCCGCACCTAGGCATCCACCACTAGGAGAACAGGAAACCCTTCACCAGTGGGCCCAACAAGGGCAGTTCGGTCACGCTATCCAAATGTATAGTAATGATCCTAGCCGCTTTCCGAATGTGGCGCAACAAGCGCGTCAACTGCCTCTCTTGCCAACGCTTTATCCCGTCCCCGTCCCAATGCCTCCGCGTAGCCTGTACGGCCCTCAAACATTGGCGCAACCTACTGCGCCACAATATCCTAGCCGCCACGATGTCGATATTTACGATGCTCCGTATTATGATGCGCCGCCTACAGCTGAGGGCGACCCGATGCCAGGACCTAGTGGGGTTCGACAAAGCTCTTCCCCTGACCGCGGACACTCAGCCGTCATATCCAGCGACGTGGAAGCCAATAACAACGATACAGAACATGCGCACGTCAGCGACGCGCCTGTGCTGCAAGAAATACATGCACAAATGGAGAGTATGCCAGCACCGAGTGCCCAGGGCAATGAAGGCAGCCTTGGCATGCCTTCCTCAAACGACAGGAATAACGATTTACCCGGCTCGCATAACATCCAGCAAGTTGACAATCCAGCGGACGAGAGTGCCAATGAGCCTAATGTCGATCTTCCTCCTCAACGCCGTCTGCACCGAGTTGCGGGGTCAAGAAGTCTCAGCCAAAGGTCATCTTCGACTCACTCCAGTGTAAGTCGTACTGAAGACCGGACCCTATACGATCGTCTCGGTGGCCTTCATGTACACGTTCACATCGATAACAGCAAGTACAAGCAGGCCAATATTGGACGCGAACCTGCGGAGTTGCATAGCCATTCTATATCGTCTCGGGCACCCTCCCCTGCTGAGCCGACTCAACCGCTTATTCCGAGGACATCGTCTGCATTGCTCAGGCCCCCAATCACTCACTTGGAAGACGATCCTAACTTCCCGCACGTTCAAGTCTTGCCGCCTCCGGAGCCAGGAAGACGTGGACGACCTCCCCAGGTCACGGTCCTGGTCACCGTGCCTCCTGCCCAAACAGAGAACGACAATGTTCCTGAGCCGGAACAAGGTGAAGCATCTCACTCTCCTCCCACTTCACGTCGTTCCTCCTTGCGAGAGCCTATCAACGAAGGGCCTCAAGTCACTGCTGTCGCTGACATTCCTGCGCCGCCGGAAACATTGAATATGGGCCCGATCACCCCAGAGCGACAGGAAAACCTTCGACTTCAGCGAGGCATTCTTCACGAGGATTTCGGAGTTGACTCTGGTGTTAACATTCCAGGACCATCGGGCGTGCGACCACCAGCCACTCCAGAACGACATGCCGTCGGCCAATCTCTAGGAAGATCTCTCAACTTGACTGAGACTGACACTCTCTCGACTTCAGAAACGTCGGATGCGCCTCCAGGACGACGTGATATCGACCTGCAATTGCCTCAGCAACCCACCGTGACGACTTCTCAGATTCCACAGCCGCCTGAGGGAATCGCACTAGCTGGTTTCAACAGGCCTCCGGAACTACGAAGGACGAGGAGTTTCCAACGCAATTATGACACTCGTGGTCGTCGGCCGTCCCAGCGTCAGGTCAGAGGACCTCAGGTGCGCGAGATTCTGTTCCACCCAGATCTTCCCGGTGGGTTCGTCGACTATACTCAAATAAAGAACATCTACCGACGAACGCGTCGTAGACGCGTCCTTCGATGTAAGAAGTCTCTTATCGCTATAGGTTTCTGGTTCTAACGCGTCCATTTCTAGTCCTCGGCATCACGCACGATAGCGAAGACCGTGAACTGGTATACCCTATAATGCAAGCGAACTAATGGATGGCCTGCAAGATCTTTCTACTTACTTTATTTGCCCTTAATTCTCTCTATCTGGCTGTATTAATTAGTACAAATTATGAGTATAATGCAAAGTACGCTAATCCCAATATGACCAGCACTCTGCTCTACTAATGTCTATAAACCCTGGATAAGGTCTTCGTCTTTAGTCGCGCCTTCAATCAGCACTTCACCATTCACCACCTTGCAGCCAAGATCATCACTACCCCTCTCTCGTATATACCCATCCACACCAACGAATATCTCCTTGCTAACGCGTTTCTCGACCGCCAAGTCATTCCCGACCATCCTCAACCATTCCACAACCGGTTTCGTCACCCATCTCTTCACGTCAAACCAGCCTTCTGTCGACGGCTCAAACCAACCTAAATGACCACCGCCGCGCGTCACCGCCATTACGACGCTCGGATTGTCCACTCCGGTGGGTACCTTCTGCACCACCGGATCGTCTTCCGCGTTGAGCGTCAGCAACGGGACGCGTACATCAGGTAGGAGATAGTGGCTTGACCCCCAACGGTAATAATCCGCTGAGCTTTTGAAGGGGAATACAGGTGGGCCACCACCTGCTTTACACGTAAACGCGTTGTCGAATTGCTCTAGAGTAGGTGATTTGAGAGAAAACGCGTTGTACATGGCCTCCGTAACAAAATGATCTGGTTTCTTCCCGAGGGAGTCTTTATGTCTCCGGAGTAAGCGAAGGAGGTTGTTCGCCATTCCTTTGGAATAGACGTGTTTACCGAGGAAGGAGTTTTCCATGGCTGTGTTGTTTTCTGTCAAGTCCCATGGCTTAGAAGTAGCACATGAGTAACCTTCATTCCTCCGAGCAAGAATCGGACTTACACAACCTAACGCACAGGCCGAAGATAATCGGCTCTGCTCCTTCTCTTCCCCTAGGTATCGTACAATGACATTGGCGCCTAGTGAGAATCCAAGTCCATGCAAAGGCGCGTTGGGGTATCGATGTGAGATGTACATCAAGGCTTGGCGCAAGTCTTCCGTCCAACCAGCGGAATACAGTTGTTGAGCAGTCATGGGCGTGCCAGCACCTATTCGCACATTAGTATACTGGTTGGCTAACACAGAAAGAGGCCTTACATCCACGAAAGTTCACGACGACACCTCTGTAGCCCAATCCGCCCGTCTCGATCGGTGCGCAGGCTTTGGACAGAATTCCTCGGACGTATGATTCATGAGACCCCCCGGTAAGGCCATGCATTACGACAACAATGGGAGTCTCGTCCTTGACGGACGAGGCATCGGTTGGTGTAAAGTCCAAACCAATGGTGCCCCCGTCGATCAGACGAAGGAATGTCCTAAGGGATATATGCAGTCATATGAGTATACGCGCTCATTGACTCGAGGTGGTGGCGCCCAACGTACCGGTTATAATAGACCTGATCAGACTTGGTGAAATCTCCAACGACACAGTACAAAGTTTGTAAATGTCCACTGTTGATAACGACCTCAGTATTGAACAGAATAGAATGTATTCAACCAGGACATACTTGTTCATCCACCATGCTGGCACAAAGTCCCGCAAGAGAGTCGGACACCGTTCCTCTACGACCTTGCGTAGGTTGGACGGAGTGGTCTCCTTGGAGTTGGCATTTTGAACGACTACAGGCGCCGGGGATGTCGGGAAGACGATCCGTGATTGGTTTGACTTGCTGGCCGCTCCTCCCATGGTGTACACGTGTAATAGGGCTGAGAGTGCGCACTCGCAAAACTACTCTGCTCTAGAGGAACCTGGGTTAGATAAATACTTGGAGGCAATCCATAAGTGTAGGCGGATCACGTTTCTGGGGACCCGAAAAGGGGCTGATCCGGAACTCGGCAATTGATCATTACCGGCGACGGTGGCGACGGAGAGCTCGCACTCGCCTCCTGCAGGACGCCGTGCAAACAAAACTGAAGGCGGATCTCGCTCAGAACTCTCGGATGGAAAGCTACAGGAAAGCTATGAACGGGTTT
>QLPD01004711.1:0-46885 GCA_003314085.1 Hymenopellis raphanipes
AGACCCCGAGTCGATCCAGGGATCCTCGGCATGATCCCCTACCCTCATCGAGCTGCGCGTATTGTTCGAGGAGGTAGGATGTAGGCGCAGATCAGGCTGTCAGATGGTGGTGGAAACGGGCCAACGCGCTGTCATCCGTGAGAACATGATGGCTGTCAGTCCACCTCCGCACAAACCGCATGGCGCCAAACACCTCAGCCAAGTACTAATGTCACGAAGCATTAAATGGATTCTTGAGTACTCTACAAGTCCTGAATCGACACCCGTCCGAAAGCTCCTATGCTCTTTGACGCGCGCCAGTTGATCCCAACGCAAGACGGACGCGTGCCGCAAGGAGTCTTACATTGCCTTTATCGACAGCATGGTTCAAACGTGTTCAACGCGAGTTGATGGACGCGACTAGAGGTCGATAAAGACGGCTGCTGACAAACAGCCAACAGTAAACTTCAAATACCATTTCACCGCGAATAGTGAGATGACTGCTGTCCATATGGTCGCAATATGCGGTGGCGTTGGAGAGCCGATGAGAAGACTCGGGGCTCGCCTGTCCATAAAATAAAGCATCAGATTCCAAACAATGTTTACCGATTCGTGACCTTGGAATATCATTGATACGAAATTGTCTGAGTTTCCCAGCAGGTATCGCAGCGACAAGGATGAGAGAGTAGGCTGATCCATTAGCAATTAGTTTTAAAGTAAGTCGTACTGGTCATTACGCCGCCGCTGTCCCCAATCTCTTCAGTGACTCCTCGGCGGCGGTAAGATCACTTCAAGACTGGCAAAGTAGGGGAAGTACTGGACGAAGAGTGCCACGGGCACGCCCTCCTGAATCTCGAATGTTCCAAGCCTTTTGTATAAAGCCTGCGCGCCATGATCTTGTCGCCCGTAATCTATCAACGCGTCAGTATCCGCTTCCCTAGAAGATCCATGTTAAAGCCCACCTCGCGCATAAACCCGACATTAAATAGCGCCGCTGCATATACGAAGTCGCATATTCGTATCGGCTCCTGAAGCTTGCGCATCTTTGCTTCGCCCAGGACTCGGCTTGGTTGCGCCTTTCTGGGGTGAGCTTTCCTGAGTGGTGGAGGATAAGCTAGGAGATGTTGCCCATGAGCTGCGCGCCACGACAATGGTCTTCAGGAGGCGATTCCTTCTGTGGTGAGGGTATGAGAATGACCCAAGGCAGCGATGCAAGGGCACATGCAGCGCAAATATGTTCTGATTCGGACGCGTCATGCGTGTCAGAGATTCGGAGTGGATTGCGTGAATATACGCGTCGTGGGTACTATTGGTCGCGAGTTTCACTCGCGATGATGGCGGCAAAAAAGTGGGGGGTGATACCAATTCATGCCGCGCGTACCCGCCTTCGTTCCGTCAAGACTGAGAGTACAACGGAATAAAACAGGTCTGAAGCACTGTGAACTGAGACGAATGGAAGATGCACGTTGACACAACAAGATAATTTCAGCCCAGACGATTCCAGTCCTACAACCGTCGGGAATGGGGATGGAAAGTAGCCTAAGCCTTGATTGAAGTGGAGAGTATCACCCATGAAAGTTTTGGAAGAAAAGAGCCGGAGTTATCGGACCGCTCTTCCATCTCACTAAAAGTCTAGGGTTAGGGTTCCACTATTCTTGTCTTTTGACCAGGACCATCTAACATGATGTCTTCGATATCGGTCTCACCGACCTGTACGCGGCTATTCTCCTCGCCTTGGTGCTCATGAAATTTACTTTCCATTGGCCTGACACTGCACTACAAACCCACGGACCGATTTCCCTCTGCAGGTGGTTTTCGCACCAGGCCTGGCTTCGCAAGGGCATATCGACGCTAAGAGCCTAAGAGGGTGTATGATTCCTATCTCTTCGTAAGCCAGCCTTTCTGCTGTCTTCCTGGCACTGACACTGGCGTAGACGCTCCCTGATTGCTCCGTCCATTATTACAAGCGGCAGCACGTTGGAATAACGGTCGCCATTGGGATGTCCTGGTCGTAAAGCTGACGGTGGTATGTTTCCCTTGTTTGCATATCTTCGTCCAGCTGATAATGTTTATTCGGCAAGACTAACGCCGTACCAATGAAAAGGCATATCCGCGTACCGACATATAATGCTGGATCCAGACCGCCAAAGAACCTTAATGGTTGTGAAGGATACTTGGCGTTCGGTAGCTTCAGTCTGATCCTCCACCCGTCTTGTGAGTTGCATCAGTCGAATCATGTTGCTTTTCTCAATCCTTTTTCGCAGCGAACGCGATGTAGATGTTAACCTGTTGTATACGCCGCCAAACTCCCTCACGACTGTCCACTCCATTCAGAATGATGCACCACCTCACGCTGCATACCCATCACCCTCCCACCGCTCATCAGAGCCAATATTCGCTCGCGCCGTCTTCCAGACATCGATGGCATACCTGACACGCGTCATATGAACGTCGGCCTTATACCGCCACGATCCCACTCCCCATTGTCGTCATGAATATTTTACTACCGGAGCTCATGGATGTCCTCTCCGATGAAGTGGCTTCCAACTCCGAGCGCCCAGAACAGCTCTGCACCTGTTTGCAGGGCCTCCCATCCACCCCCGGAAGTCGCTTTTCTCCTCCGCCACCCTTGAAAGCAATACCCACAATCCCGCCCTTTCCTTCCGTGCTCTTCTCGGCTACCATCTCACGACTCGTAAATTCCCTCACCATATACAATTTCACCCGCGGTCGGACCAGCTGGTTTTCCCAAGACCGCGATGTAATACCCGGCGTCTTCCCCAACCTTCGCGAGCTAACGCTCAGCGGACGTCACTATGACCGACGATGGGACGGTTCGAGCGATATGAACGCGTCGTTATGCGCTAGCTTCTCCCGCCCTCGCGTACGCAGCCGCACCCTCGTCTACATCTCCTTTCTTCAGCCAAGCGATTTCTCACTGCTGTTATTAAACAGCTCGGTTCTCACCACTCTACGGCTGTTGAACGAATGGTCAGTCCTCCCTCCAGCTCCCCGTTACAGAATACGAGGGCGCGAAGCGGCCTAAATTGAAGACGCTTGCGATACAAAATGTGCCCCCTCGAGTTACTCCATACTGTGCAGTACAGTCGACTTGTCTGCACTCCAGAAGCTGCAGTTTTGGACCATGGGGATCAGAGCGGTCATCTCCAGCGACTGCTCGAAGCTGCTGACGAGCTCGAGGACGTTGTCGTTCACGGTCTTACCTCCTGTGAGTGTTTATGTGTGGTATTCCCAAAACATCATCCAACCGGCTTCTCTTTAGCCACCAACGGACTCGATATCTGTCACGTCCCGCGCATCAAGTGCTACTTTAGCAACTTTCACCGCGTGGCGAACGAGCACAGCGTGTTAGCCGGGTTCACGGGGTTGTTTTCCCAACGTTATGCTCCGGCTACGTCGCGTATGCGGGACGTGACGTTTCATGTCCGGTCGCACTCTCGTGCGATTATCAATTGTCCGCAGCGGGAGTGGCGGCGGCTCGACAATAAGATGGTGGATGTCGAGAGGGTTCGGTTTGAGATTCCGGTGAGGGATATGAGGGATGTTGGGGATGAGGAGAGAAGGTGTGTAGAGGTGGTGAGGGTTGGGATGGCCCAGTTGAACGAGAGGGGTGTTTTGGATGTGGCTATGGTGGAGATGGTGGGGTAGGGTAGAGACCTATGGACTTTGGACAGTTTGTAATAGTCTGGTGTATGCATATGTATAGTAGCTACAAGATCGAGGACCGTTGTCGTTAAAAGGACAAGCTAGGATACTATCTATGTTCAATTTCACTCAGTATGGAGTGGTATTGTCGCTGTACATTAGGCTTTGAATGAGCTTGATCCGGGACCTGATAAAGATTCCCACGCTCTGGGTTCTCTGGTAGCTGTTCTGTGACGCCACATTTCTTTTCTTAGTTGCTTTGCGTCCCCTTCCTCGCATATCCGAGAGGGCTG
Source organism: Hymenopellis raphanipes (assembly GCA_003314085.1). Taxonomy (NCBI): domain Eukaryota; kingdom Fungi; phylum Basidiomycota; class Agaricomycetes; order Agaricales; family Physalacriaceae; genus Hymenopellis; species Hymenopellis raphanipes. The sequence goes on from QLPD01004711.1 coordinate 3,939, forward strand.
GATTACACGTTCCCACTTCATATTTTTGTTAGCCATCTGACCAAAGCGATCGGTGTTCCGCTCCAGGCCTCAGAAAATGGTCAGTCCGCCGCTATCCGAGTGTGCAATGTCACCGCGTTTGAAAGGGGAGGCTGAATAATGTCTGCGCGCATGTATAGACTATGACGCGGTACTGGGTTACTGAAATTACTGACACGACGCGTTGGCAAGTAAAGGCACTGTACAAACTGTACACTGTGAGCAATTTCACTTGAATCCGAGCTGTGTAGGCCTGACACTGAACTTTTTGGATGCTCGCTCACCTTCATATGAATACTCTCATTCGATTGTAACTATCTCACGACTTGTTGCTTTGATACCACAGTGGCCTTCAACCTTCAAGATGATCTGCTTCTGTTTGGTTGGAAATGTTCTGTGTGCCAGCATTCCACTAGACCATCTCTTTGGAGGTATTGATGAAAAACGTTACCATACCGTTCAAGGCAAAAGGAATGGCTGTAGAAAGCACTCTTAAAGTGGAGGGACTGGAGAGAGCCGGAGTTGCCGGACCGCTCTTCCGTCTCATCAAATGGCAGGAAGCCTAGGGTTAGGGTTCCATATTCTTGCCTTTGGACCAGGACCATCTATTAGTATTATCATGTCCTCGATATCGGTCTCAGCGACCTCTACGCGGCTATTCTCCTCACATGCCCTCAGTGCTCATGAAATTTTCTTCGTGCTCCCACTTTCTATTGGCCCGACACTGCACTACAAACCGATTTCGCTACCGGTTTCCAGACCTGGCTTCAGCGCAAGGCAAGGGCATAACGACGCTCAAAAGCGTTTATGAGTCCTTTCTCTTCGTAAGTCACCCTTTCCTCTCTGTCTTACTGGCGCTGACACTGGCGTAGACGCGTCATCGTCACTCCGTCCATCGCTACAAGTTGGATATCGGTCATCATTGAGATGCCCTGGTCGCAAAGCTGTCTGTGGTGCGGTGGTGTGTTTCTTTTTTTTGCATATCTTCATGTAGCTGATAATGTTTACTCGCCAGGACGAACGCCGTCCCTTAATGAAAAGGCTTTCCATCCCCGTACCGACATTCAAGGATGCAGACCGTCCAACGAACCCAGTGGGACCTGTCAGATTTTCCGTGTTGTGGACCAATGGCACGTAGAATGATACGACCCGGTGGGTGCTATCTGAGACCGTCCTTTGTCGCCGAGTCGCTAACAACGACCAGGATCCAACCATTCGCTTCTACACACTTTGGATACAGCGTTATCAACGCCTCGCATCCGCCGATTTCGCGCCTACATCTACCATAGATCACTCTCGCGTGCTGCTAAACCCGTTATGATTTATCCTTTCCACGCTCCCGAACCTCGTCGGGCTGGACGACGATAGGAGATGCGAACGGCCGTCGGACGCTGAACCTCTAAAGAGCGCTGCACTCGTCTGCGGAGCCTTCTATCTGCACTGCTAGAAGCTCCTCTTCTCCTCCGTCGCCCTTGAACCAAAGGAAAGCAGTACCCACAATCCCGCGCTTTCCTTCCGTGTCGGCTCTACTACCATCTTACGACTCGTAAATTCCCTCACCATATAGAATTTCACCCGCGGTCCCACCAGCTGGTCTTCCCAGGACCGCGATGTCGTACCCGGCATCCTCTCCACGCTCCCTAACCTTCGGGAGCTGAATCTTAGTGGACGTCATTATGAACGCGCCGTTATGCGCTAGCTTCTCCCGTCCTCGTGTACGCAGCCTCACCCGCGTCTACATGTCCTTCCTCCAGCCAAGCGATTTCGCACTGTACCCGGATCTCACCAATCTAAGGCTGCATCAGTAACCAGTTCATCCTGCAGCTCCCCGTTGCAGAGCACGAGGGTGTCAAGCGGCCTAGATTGAGGCCGCTTCCGATACAAAATATCCCGCACGGTTTATTCGATGTACGGTCATCTCTAGCGACTCCTCGGAGCTGCCGACGAGCTTGAGGTCGTCGTCTTTCACGGTCTTACCTCCTGTGAGTGTTTACGTGTATTCCAAGCCCCCGCCTAATCGGTTTCTCCTTAGCCATGAATGGACTCGATATCTCTCACGTCCCGCGCATCAAGTGCTACTTTAGCAACTTCCACCGTGTGGCGAACGAGCATAGCGTGTTGGCCGGGCTCACGGGGCTGTTTTTCCGGCCACGTCGCGTATGCGCGACGTGACGTTTCATGTCCGCTCGCACCCTCGTGCGATTAACAATTGTCCGCAGCGGGAGTGGCCGCGGCTCGAGGATAAGATGGTGGGCGTTGACAAAGCTCGGTTTGAGATTCCTGTGAGGGATATGAGAGATGTTGGGGATGAGGAAAGAAGGTGTGTGGAGGCCAACTTGAATGAGAGGGGTGTTTTGGATGTGGCTATGGTGGAGATGGTGGGGTATTAGTTTGTAATAGTATTATATATAGTAGGTACTGGATCGAGGACGGTTGCCGTTACAAGCACAAGCTAGAATATTCTCTACGTTCAATACTATTCAGTACGGATCGGTATACATCCGCTTCGAATATTCACAGCTGCTTGATTCGGGACCTGAGGAAATTCCCGCGCTTCGTGTTGTCCGTTAGCTGTTCGGCGACGCCACATTTCCTTTCTTAATTGCTTCACATCCCCAACTTCGCATACCCGCGAAGGCTCGACTATACCTTCCCATTGCATATTTTTTTCACGCAATTGCGGCTACTATGAGGTGTTCCCCGCCGGCGGGTATAGCATGCACAAGGTCACCACGTTCAAAGCGGGAGGCTGAGTAATGCCTGAGCGATTATTGCGCATTACGGACTCGTTAAACTCAGGGTAGGAACGACGTCCTGACCGTCATCCAAGCGCGTGCAGTACATCTCACTCAAGGTGACGAAGAAATTTAGAGCTATATAACACTCGCTATGTTGTGAAGAGCTACGCTTGGAACCAATTACATAGGGCTACGAAACGGCAACGAAGGCAGCGGTTCTGATGGGTGTTCTTCTAGATACTTCTTGAGATGATCCCCATCCAGAACCCAAAGGCGGCGGATGATCTCGTCTCCCAGTGGTCGATCTTGCGGTAACGGAGACATACAGGGAGCAACGACCCTATGCCACAGCCGGGGCGGTAGTTGTTCGATAAGAGAAGGTGGTAGAGGTTTTTTCTGGGAAATCTGGATAGCTACCGCTGCGTCCGTACGAAGATTTGAGTAAGGCGGACGGCCAGTGTAAATCTAAGAGGCACAGATCAGCATGATAAACAGTAAATACCCAGGAGACTAGCCTCAATTACAGTGCATCCAAATGAGTAGATGTCTGCTTGTCGCATGAGACTAGGGTCGGGTTTTGTGTCGACTTCGACCAATTCGGGAGGCAGCCATCTTACGTTCCCTCTGCTGCGAGTAGCGGTGCCCGGCATCTGGGTCTCGATGGGAAAGCTTATACCGAAGTCCGCTAAATAACAACGATGGTTATCCCCGACTAGTATGTTTGCCTATGAGACGACGAGGTTATGGGATTGAATCTAACGTTCACTGACGAGACGACTTACACCTCGTATATCTTTATGAATGATACTGTTGAAGACCACTTAGCCAGCGCTGGCTAAGTGGTCTTCAACATAAAGTAAACTCCGACCATCACTTTTTCCTGTGATGTCGGAGAGTCTTCCCTATGACCTTTCCCGGCCGGTAACCTAGCGCTGTGGTGGTCTGTTTCAACTGCTATCCCCCTCTTCCCGGTCTTGTTGGTCTTCTGCTGCCTTCCGTGGGTCTTATGCTGCCAAATCTTCTGCCATCGGGGGGGACCGATCTAGTGACATCGTGATGGTCATCGGAGTTTACTTTATGTTGAAGACCACTTAGCCAGCGCTGGCTAAGTGGTCTTCAACAGATACAAGGATCCAGGTCATGGAGGTACCGCATGCCGGAAGCGATATCTAGAATCTAGTGCATCGATGTGGTTCACGTTAGTCGGGACACTTCCGAAGACATTATGAGACTGTACCCATCCTCGGCGATCATGTTGTGGATTCTCGTACAGAAACTGACGGATGTCACCGTGTTCCATCCAAGGCAGAACCAAGCACAAGCTGGATGGGAAAATGTCTTCGCTCACACCGTAGAATGGTAGAATGTTTTCATGGCGGACTTGTCTCCATATCAGCGCTTCTCGGCAAAATGCCTGTTCTTGACAGTCAGCAACTGGGAAAGGTCAACCATGGAAAGAATACTTTTATTACTTCTGAATGCCGGAATGGGCCGTCGACATGGATTCTGAGGCGTTTCAGACAAACCCAATGAGACCCTGAAGTTCTCCCACGCCAAATGTCCTAGCGAGATACGTGAGTCTACGGTGACAAATCTCAAGCCATAGACCCACAGAGAAATGACCGCCTCTTCGTACATCTTCTGTCTCCAGGATGGCTGACTTCGGTACATACAGGTCGACCGGAAGAATATCGTAGTGTTTTCGTAACGCATGAATACACTTTATACATGTTGTTCCGTATATTCGGTATGAGCCATCTGTTTCCCGATTTTTGTCGATCTCCTACAGATGTAAAGGTTAGAGTTGGGAATCTGCGTCATCCGAGCAGGGTGCATACCGACTGTAGTACATTCATAACATCTTGCGCCAAAGACTTCGCTACAGCTTCGATTCCTATCCAGCATTGCTCCAGTTTCAGAATATCCTGAATTGTGTCTTTGTTGTTCATCGTAAGGTCACTCCATTTTGAACCTGTGCTTGATGCTTTACGCACTATCAAAGCTTGATCCTCCTTGACGGATGACGAATCCACATTCTGCGAGGCATCAAGAATCTCTGTCGCTGACTTCGGAGAGGCGTATTCATGGATGGAGGAATCGTGGTCGAGCGACCCAAGGATGGCAAGGATGGCTTCTGCAGATGGCCGTTGGCTCGGTTCCGAAGAGAGACAAGGGGCTACAACTGCCTCCCACAATGACGTCGGGAGGATGTCCGGCGGCGGTTGTTGAGGAGGTATCTTCTGAAAGATATAGTGGACAACGGCAGCGTCGTTACTCAACTCCGAGTAGGGGTTTTGACGTGTATACATCTGATGGGTTCAGCAATGGAGGATGAAACCCTTCGCAGGATGACTGACCTCGAGTACTGTGCATCCGAACGAATAGATATCCCACTCTTTCATGACATTGTGACTGCCTTCCAATACATTGATTAGCTCCGGAGGGAGCCAGCGGACGTTTCCGACTCCCCTTGGGCTTGTTCCCGGCAGGTGTGTTTCAACGATGAGACTGATTCCGAAATCTGACAGATATGCCCGAAAATCGTCGCCTACCAGAATATTAATCTACCGAAGAGTGCATTATTACCATAGGCCAAATGATAAGACAGTAAACCCTTACACCTTGTATTTCCTTGTGAATAATGCAAGGTTCGAGATTGTGTAAGTACTGCAACGCAGTAGCGACATTCCAAACCTAGCTCAGTGTCATTAAACAATTGTTCATTGGGATATGTCAGATGTCTTACCCATCGAAGAGGATTGTGTGTTGGATGAGCATCCAAGTACTTCCGAATGTTCCCGTGCACCATCCATGGTGAAATGAAACATAGGCCATGCGGGATAATATCAACACTGATGCCATAAAAGGGAAGAATGTTCTTATGAGTAGCTTGTCGCCATATCAGAGCTTCATGACAAAGAACCTGAACAATAGTGAGCGACGACGATGAAAAGTCAATGATTGACTCCACCTTCTTCATATACTCCGGTGAGTATCGTCCAGTGAAGCGAATTCTCAAACTCTTCACACACACAGCTTGACCCATGATTCTTCCTTTGTAAATATCCTGCATATGTCATCAATACTTGCATAGTTCTCCACTGAAATCAGGATACGCACAGAGAAGGCATCTCCGCCAAGTTGAATGTTGTCAAAATGCTCAAAAGAAGTGTGGGGAATATACAACTGCGACGGAAGAATACCATGTTGCAAGCTTGGTTGCCGGCTTAATTCACGAAGACATTTCATGCATTTCCGCCGAAGCTCTGAGTCTTCAGTGGAGACTTGGTCGAGCACCTGTAAGGGTGTCAGAGAGGCACTGTGATGGTTCATTTTTTATCTACCAGCTGCAGCTCATCCATGACCGATTGCACGTCCAGCTCGTGATCATGTGCCCAACCCTCGATGTCTTTCCATGGCTCCCGCTTCTTCCATCTCTCTTGCAGTAACTGGGAAGTTGAATGGTCAAGCCTTTGGGGCATGTAAGCCGCCGCGGCTATTCGCATGGGTCCATCCGAATCTGAATTTATCGGGAAACCCTCAGCCGGTATTCGATGATCCCCTTCTGGCGCGGGCGCGTGTCTACCAGCTTCATACTCCCTAAGATGTGCTCTGTGATGATTGTACATAGTCTGAATGATGACATCTGCGGAAGGCCGGTCAGATGCTGGGCCGACACATCGGAGAATAACCTTGTCCCACAAATTCGCTGGGACCTCGGGCGGGGAATCAACGACCTTTCTCTGGCCTGTGTACAGCTAAAGCAAAGGTAAGGACTTCTGGAGTGATTCAGTTTCATGCAGAGATGAGCCTACCTCGATGATAGTGAGCCCGAATGAGTAGACATCGTTTGCGCGTTCCTCGGTCATAAGGGTAACGTCCTCAAGCTGCGATGGGCCCAACCGTTGTTCCCAGAAGCCGGAAAGGTAGCAGCGGAGATCATTGCGAACGAGGATGTTCTCCTAACAAATATAGGTTATACTCAAGCGGTAAGCAACACACGCATACTCTTACCATTGTTATGTCTCCATGTATAACACAAGGATTGAGATTGTGTAGGTACTTCAAAGCAGATGCAATATCTAGCACCTTTCCTCATGCTCAGAGCCGTGATGACACAGGATGGAGAGACAGACGAACCCATCCACGACAATCATGCCTCGGGTTCTCGCGCAAGTATTCAAGGGCATTACCCCGCTTCATCCAAGGTGAGATGAAGCAGAGGGTCTCTGAAAACATCTCCATGCTGACAGCCTCTAACGGGAGAATATTTTCATGCCGAAGTTGGTACCATGCTAAAGCCGCGTGTATGAGCATGAAGCCCTAGCAAAAGGTCGGTACCAATAAAAAAACAGTTGATGTCCCTCTACCTTATCGTCCTTCTTCTTATCATCCGAAGGGTAGAACCGCGTCAGGCAAAGTAGACGCGGAGTATTTCTGATCCTAGCGCGATAATGTATCTGCATGAAAAATTAGGACTCGGAAAACGCTTCTACGAAACCAAAATCACATAGTTATTTCCGCTGGCGCGGGAATTCCGTTTCTCGCGTTGGATGAGAGCAGCTTGTAGGGGACAAAGTTGCGACGGAAGAACCACACATGCGAAGCTCAGTGCAAGAAGGCACTTTGAACAGCTGGTCCGATATTCGATATCGTTGGCATTAGCATTGTCGTCGAGCTCCTGTAAAGCGTTGAGGGAAAAACAAGTCGGATAGCAGCATAGTTCGCGTACCGACTGTAGGAAGTTCACAACATCCTGAGCTAGATCCTGCCGCAGGTCCGAGACGTTTGTCCATGGTTCTTTCTGATCCAGTATATTTCGAATGACGCCGGGGTCCGTCGTCCTAAGCTCAGCCCAAGTCTCAATGGTGTCGGTACCAGATGATCCATCATCATCGACTTCCGTGTCGGGGTCCGCCGTCCTAAGCTCGGCCCAACTCTCAATGGTGTCGGTATCAGATGATCCATCATCATCGACATCCGTGTCGGGATTGCTCGAATGAAGCTCAGCGATGTCGCGCTCCATACTAGAGAGGCTCATCGAGCTTCGTATATTGTTCGACGAAGTAGGCTGTAAGCGCAGATTGGACTATCAAATGGTGGCGAAGAAGAAGGACGCACTTCCCAATGCGGTGCCATCTGTGAGAACATGATGGCTGTCAGCCCACCTCCGCACAAACCGCATGGCGCCAAACATCTTAGCCAAGTAAGGTCCTGACACGAAGCACTAAACGCAGTAGGCATTCTTGAATACTCTACAAGTCGTGCATCGACATCCGTACGAACGCTCCTTTGCTCTTTGGCGCGCACCGATGTAACTCAGTACATCCCACGCGAGACGAACGCGTATGCCACAAGGAGTCTGACATCGCCTTTTTCAATCGCCCGGATAAAACGTGGTCGACACGAGTTGACGGATACGGCTGTAGGACGATACAGACGGACGCTGACAAACAGGCAAGGACACGGTAAACTCGAAATACCATTTCACAACCAATATCAATGAACAGCAACGAGGTACCAGAAGCGATGCTAGCTGTAAACGCGGAGGGGGTGGGGTAACCTGCATGCTCTCTACCGTGGGATATCTACAAGACGTTCAGATTGGTGCGTGTTTGAGGGAATAAAACATACCTTGGGCTGATTCAAACGGATTCGAGGCGGAACCCACACCGGAATGCAGAGAGTGTCATACCAGTAGGTGGACCGGGTATATGCGACGTCGAGACATCCTCTCAACCGCATGCCTTTAGCCGCGCAGATCCTGGTTCGGACGCGTTTTGCCTGTCGGAGATTCGGAGTGGAGTGTGTGAATATACGCGTCGTGGGTAAATTTGTCGTGGACAACAATGGGTACGATAGTGGGTTTCGGTCGTGATGATGGCGGCAGGAAAGTGACGCGTGATACAAATTCATGCCACGCGTACCCGCCTTCGTTCCGTCTAGACTGAGAGTACAAGGCAGTCTGAAGCACTGTGAACTGAGACGAGGAAGATACACATTGACACAACAACATAATTTCAACACAGACGATTCAGTCCTACAGCCGTCGGGAATGGCGGTGGAAAGTAGCCTTGATTGAAGTGGAGAGTATCAACCATGAGAGTTTGCGAAGAAAAGAGCCGGAGTTACCGGACCGCTCTTCCATCTCACTAAAAGTCTAGGGTTAGGGTTCCACTATTCTTGCCTTTTGACCATCCATTGTCATGTTGCCGATATCGGTCTCAACGACCGCGACGCTGCTATCCTCCTCGCATGCCTTTAGTGCTCATGAAATTTTCTCCGTCTCCGACTTGTTTTGACCCTACATGGCCCAAGGCTTCAGTGCAATCAAGAGCATGTATGATTCGTTTCTCCTCGTAAGCCGCTCTTTTCTCCGTCCTTCTGGCGCTCACACTGGCGTAGGCGCGCTGCTTCGTCAATCATGCAGATAGCGGTCGATGCACTGGTGGCAAAGCTGGCGGTGGTACGTTTCCTTTGTTTGTAAATCTTCATGGAGCTGATAATGTTTACTCGGAAAGATTAACGCCGGACCTCAATGAAGACGCTTATTCCCCTACGACATTTAATGCTGGCTGCCGACCGACAACGAAGCCAGCGGAACCTGTTTCCTCATTGTGGGCGAATGGCAAGTAGGATGATATTATCCAGTCGCCGACAGCGCGGAGGCGGCCAGTCTCATCCTCCACCCGTCTTGTGAGTTCTATCTAGTCGAGTCATGTCGCTCTTGTAAATAATTTTTTTCTCGGTGAAGCTTCTCGTTGGCAACGCGATATAGCGTTCTTCGTCGGATCTTAACTTCTTGCATACGCCGCCAAACTCCTTCACGACTGTCCACTCTATTCAAAATACAGTACCACCTCACGCTGCTTACCCGTCACCATCCGACCGCTTGTCAGATGCGATATTCGCCCACCTCGTCTTCCCCACATTGATGGCATACCTAACATGCTCATATTACCGTTCGGCCTTATCCCACCATGGTCTCTTCAGCAACTTTATTTCCACACTCCCGAACCTCGTCGAGCTGGCGCGCAGTGGACATCATTATTCGGCGATAAGACGGTTTGGCAACGTGTCGTTTTCTGTCTACATTGGCCTTCCTCCCATCGAGCGACTTCGACCGCTATTGTCCGACTCTTGCCCAAGCCAATCCAGTCGTCACGATGCAGCTCCCCGTTACAGAGTACGACGTTGTCAGGCGACCTAACTTGAGGACACGGACGATAAAGATGTCGTGCTAGGGTTAATCGATAACCTCCCTAGCACAGTCGACTTGTCTTCCCTTCTGAACCTGCAGTTCAGAAACGTCCATGAACACCAGAGCGCGCACTTCCCGGTGTCTTTGATCCTTCGTCCTTATTTGCGCCGACCATCGCCGTGAAATCGAATTCGTGCGCGTGCGCTGGTGAACAGGATTTCGAGCGCATGAATCCTCTGCTCTCCAAATCAGGGGTACTCGGTTCACATGTACGCGGTCGATAGTGCTGCTGGTCGCCATGGCACCACTACCGGGAGCCTTTCGGATTCGACCTCAAGGGTTTGAAGCACTCCGTGGTCTTAGAAGCTGCGGATCTTAAGGAGAGCATCGCCTCTCTTTGCTCGCACTCCGCGTCCTCGACTCCATCTACGTCGCACTCTTCCTCGTATCGTCATCGCTGGCGTGGGCTTGCTATCAACGTTCATGGTAGCGAAGCGTTCAGGTGCTTTGATTCCATCGATAATAGCCTGCCCAGGGTATATTATCATCGACTCGTTAACGCAAGCTCTTGACGGCCACAGGATGGTAGTACTGTTGGTCGCCTTGGTAGCATCCTTGCTCCGTGTTTGCCTACATCGTTGATACTATCCTTCTCCATTGGTCACCCCGGAGCCCAAGCATAGCAGCATCCCCAGCCCCGTCCTCTTCATCGTTGCCGTCCTTTACTCCGCCACCTGAACAGGCGCCGTCAACTCCCTCACGTTTCCCCGTTTCACGCGGGGCTTACCAGCTACGCGATGCGTGACATCCTCCAGCCCAACGTCCTCATGACGCTCAATATGATCGACGTCAAGTCGCTTAAGCAACCTCAATTCATTGCTGTGCGCCAACCTCTTGTGCGTCAACCGCCTGGCGCATCGTTTACCTCCTTCCTACGACTTTGCATCCTACATATGCGGTCGAGCTGTCTGCATGGCGGACACTTCCATCCTAGAGCGACGGGTAGTGACCGAGCACAGTGCGTTGGCAGTTGTTCGTCGCTGTAGTGCTCGAAGATGTTACCGACTATGTGCGCCCCGAGGATGCAGGGTACGATAGTTGAGGGATGTCGGGATGTACGAGACACGCTGTGTGAAGGGGGTAGGGCCAAGATGTCGGGGCTGAGGGATAGACTCGTCGCGTCTGTGGTGGAGATAACCGGGTACTTCGGACAAAACAAATGTGCATAGGATTCGATACGTAGATATTACTTTCGACTCGGGCTGATTCGTAGCACTGATATAGATGGATATTTAATAGGTTTACTCAGAAGGAGATATTATACAGTAGCCGATGCCTCCTATACTGCGACTTCTTCTCCCTCTGAAGGGGGATTGGCCCTGCCTGTATCGACATCGGGCGAAGACGTTAATAATCCCGATGCGCTGGGATCGTTAGCTGTAGCAAAATATATGCAGACACGAAACGAACCTCCCGCCCACGGCTGGTTGACACTTGATCATTTCGAAATACTCCACAAGACACGGCTCATTCAATTCCTCGAGCGTCTTGAGAATGGCGGTCGCTAATGGCCTTTCTTGTGGCGAATGTGACAGGCATGGGAGAACAATCTCATTCCACAGAATGGGCGGAAGAACGTGTGCTTCAGGTTGTTCCGGAAGCATCCCTTTGAACAAAAGATGCATGAAGACCGCATCGTCCACATCCGAATAGGGCGGCTGTCCGGCGTATATCTAATCACATTTCAGCTACCTGAAAGAGATACACCGTTAGTGGACACCGACCTCAATAATGGTACATCCAAATGAGTAGATGTCCGCGAAAAAGAGGAGTTGGTTGTCATAATCTGGTTCCCACAACTCCGGAGCCGTCCAGCGAGCGTTTCCGGTCGCGCGGTCTCCGGCTGTCGCTGGTTTCTGTGTCTCGGCGACGGTACTGATGCCAAAATCTGCCAAATAGCAGCGATGGTGAGGCTTTGGGCCGACTAGGATGTTGGACTAACCAGAATGTCAGTGTCATCGTTTGTCGGTGGTCTCAGATAAAAATCACTTACACCTCGGATATCTTTGTGTATAATGCCTGGGAAAAGCCCATGCAAGTACTGTATACCCGAAGCGATATCCCAGAGCTGTGTACGGTCAGTTAAAACGGTCATCATCGCAACACACTCACCATTCTGAGGCGATCATGGTCCGGATTGATTAGCAAGAAGTCACGGACGTTGCCATCCTCCATCCACGGCGAGATCAGGCAGAGGCTAGGATAATCCATGACCTCTTTGCTGATGCCGTAGAAGGGAAGAACGTTATCATGGGAAAGCTGGCTCCACATGAAGGCTTCCCGAGTGAACGCCTAGGGAGATTTTCAGTGATTCGATAGCAAAGAAGAAGATGTTCTGACTTCCATGGCCATATTGAACGCATTTGACTTTGGCTGTCCAGCAATTCGCAATCGTTTCAAACAGACAAACTGATGCCAATCGCCGATACGAAGTGTAGCGCGGCTGATATCCTAGAGGCCTTTGAATTAGTCCCGCGGATCTCTGCAGGAAAGTGCACTCACGGAGAAAGTACCGCCGGGACGGAACGGTTCGCAACCTATGATATCCGATTTCTTGAACCATGTTAGGTTTTTATGGATGGGATCATAGTCTAGCGACGTAAGGATGCCGAGGATGGCGTCTGCAGATGGTCGTCCACTTGGTTCCGAAGAGAGACAAGGGGCTACAACTGACTCCCACAAGTGCTTTGGGAGGATGTCCGGAGGCGGTTGTCGAGGGAGTCTCTTCTCGGAAATGGATTTAATGACGGCACCCTCATTACTCAATTCTGAGTAGGGGTCTTGACGCGTGTACATCTGACGAGCTCAGTACTAACCTAGGATAAAACACCGTGACATGGCTGACCTCCAGCACTGTGCATCCGAACGAATATATATCCAACTCTTTCATGATGATGTAACTGCCTTCCACTTCGTTGACTAGCTCTGGAGGGAGCCAGCGGACGTTTCCCGCACGTACTGAGTTTGTTCCCGGGCGGCGCGTTTCATCAACGAGACTGATTCCGAAATCTGACAAATATGCCCGAAGATCGTTGCCCACAAGAATGTTGACCTATCAAAGAGTGTATGGTTACCATAGGCCAAATGATAAGTGACAGTGAATCCTTACACCTCGTATATCCTTATGAATAATGCAAGGATCAAGACTGTGTAAGTACTGCATTGCCGTAGCAACATCCCAAACCTATCACTGCTGTGTCATTATTCGGAAGACAATTGGCCACTAAGATAGTATGTCTTACCCATCTGAGAGGATTGTATGTGGGATGAGCCGTCAAGTACTGCCGAACATTTCCATTCACCATCCAGGGTGAAATGAAACACAGGCCATGCGGGATAAGGTCAACGCTGACACCATAGAATGGAAGGATGTTCTCGTGAGTAGCTTGTCGCCATATCAGGGCTTCGTGACAAAGAACCTGCAGAAAGTGAGTGAAGATGATAAAAAACTGAGAAGTAACTCCACCTTCTTCATATGCTTCAGTGAGTATCCTCCTGTTTGATGAACTCTCAAGCTCTTCACACATACAGGTTGACCCATGATGCTTCCTTTGTGAATATCCTGTACATGTCACCAGCTTTCACAAGTTGTTCACTGAAAATGAGGTATACATACTGAGAAGCCACCTCCGCCAAGTCGAGCATTGTTGAACGGGTCAAAAGAAGCTTCGGGAATAGACATTTGCGACGGAAGGATGTCATATTGTCGGCTTACTTCATGAAGACATTTGATACATTTCCGCCAATGTTCCGAGTTTTTAGTAGTGTCGAGCTCCTGAAAGGGTGTTAGATGGCATGCCACACCATAATGCTTGTTTATGTACCAGCTGCAGTTCATCTATCACCGAACGCGCGTCAAGTTCATGATCACATGCCCATCCCTCGAAGTCTTTCCATGGCTTCGGCTGCTTCAATCTCTCACGCAGTAACTTGGAAGTTGCATCATTGAGCTTGGGGGGGAGGTGAGCCGCCGCTATCCACATGGGAATTCCATCCGAGTCTGAATTGAACAGGAAATCCTCAGTCGGTATTCGATGATCCCCTACTAGCGCGGCTGCATGTTTACCAGCTTCATAGTCTTTAAGATGTGCTCTGTAGTATCTATACAATGCATTGACGATGGCATCTGCGGAAGGTCGGTCCGACGCTGGGCCAACACATCGGAGAACAATCTTGTCCCACAACTTCGGTGGGGCCTCAGGCGGCGGGGAATCGACGACCTTTCGCTTCAAAGTGTACAACTAAAGCCAAAGTAAGGATTTGCGGACTGATTCAGTTTCATGCAGAGATGTACCTCGATGATAGTGAGCCCGAATGAGTAGACGTCGTTTGCGCGTTCCTCGGTCATAAGGGTAACGTCCTCAAGCTGCGATGGGCCCAACTGTTGTTCCCAGAAGCCGGAAAGGTAGCAGCGGAGGTCATCGCGAACGAGAATGTTCTCCTAACAAATATATGTTATACTCAAGCGTTAAGCAACATGCGCATACTCGTACCGCTGTTATGTCTCCGTGTATAACACAGGGATTGAGATTATGTAGGTACTTCACGGCAGCGGCAATATCTAGCACCTATCGTCATGCTCAGAGCCGTGATAATACAGGATTGAGAGACAGACGAACCCATCCGCGACAATCATGCCCCGGATTCTCGCTCAAGTACTCAAGAGCGTTACCACACCTCATCCAAGGCGAGATGAAGCACAATGTCTCAGTGAAAATCTCTGTGCTGACAGCGTATAACGGGAGAATATTGCCATGCCGGAGTTGGCGCCATGTTAAAGCTGCCTGCATGAAGCCCTAGCGAAAGGTCAGGACCGACAAAGAAACAGTTGGCGTGCTTCTACCTTGTCGTCCTTGTCCCTACTATCCGAAGGACGGAAACGCGTCAGGCAAACTAGACGAGAATCTCTGATCAAAGCGGGATTATGCGCCTGTATAGACAATTAGGATTCGAATGATGGTCCTACGAAACTAAAATCACATAATTCTTTCTGCTGGGGTGGGAATCCCAGTCGTAGAGTTTGATAAGAGCAGTTCGTGGGAGGTAAAGGTTCAATGGAAGAACCGCATATGCGAGGCTCAATGCATGAAGGCATTTTACACATACGGCCCGATACTCGGTGTCTTCAGGAGAAATGTCGTCGAGTTCCTGTAAAGCGTTGAGGGAAAGAGAAGTAGGATAGCAGCATAGTTCGCATACCGACTGTAGGAAGTTCACAACGTCCCGAGCTAGATCCTGTCGCAGGTCCGAGATGTTTGTCCATGGTTCTTCCTCTTCCTGATTCAGTATATTTCGAATGGCGTCCGGATCCTTCGTGTCAAGCCCGGCCCAAGTATGAAGGGTGTCGCTTGAGCTGCGTGCAGTGGGATCCTGTGTTGTGTGAAGCCCGGTCCAAGTCAGAAGGGAGCCGTATATATCGTTCGACAAGAAATCACGGGGTGGGAAAGAGACGCACCAGATCTTGAAGGGTGTCGAACCCAGTCCAAAGCAGAGGGTCGCTCATCGAGCTGCGCGTATCTTTCGACGAGAAAGGGTGTAGGGGTAGATCAGGCTGTCGAATGGTGGTGGAACCGAAAGATGCACTGCCCAATGCGCTGTCATCCATTGTAACATGATGGCTGTCAGCCACCGTCGCACACTCAGGCACGTAAAGTCGTGATGCTGTATGCTTTCTTGACAACTCTACACAACACCGGCACGAAAGCTCACACGCTTTTTTGCGCGCACGGATGTAAATCAGTAAATCCCAACCCAAGAGGAACGTGTGTGTCACGAGGAGTCTTTACTTCCCCTTTATACGGTTCAAACGTGTCCGGGACGCGACTAGAGACGGGCGTTGAAGACGGCTGCTGACAATCAGCCAAGGACAGCAGAGTAAACTCAGAATACCATTTCAGGCACCACAAGCGATGCTAGCTGTAAAGACGTTGAGACTGGTCCATGTTTGAAGGAATGACACATACCGCATGCCTTTAGCGGCGCAGAAGACACCCCTGGGGCTGTCCTCATCGTCGAGGACAACGAGACTATAGAATCCGTCGCGTAGAGCGCCTGTGGCACGTCAATCAGGCGCGGGGCGCTACAAAAGAGGCCCTGGGCAAAGACGACGAAAAGGTGAGGTGACTGCTGTCTATAGGGCTGAAATATGCGCTGACGGCGGAGAGCCGATGAGAAGACTCCTCAGCATTGTTTGATTCGTGTCCTTGAAATGTCAATTAAACGGAAGCAAACTTGCCCTTGCCAGCAGGTATCGGACGAGGATGAGAGAGTAGGCTGATCTATTAACAATTAGTCTTAAAGTAAGTCGTACTGGTCATTACGTCGCCGTCCCCAATCTGCCACTAAGTCTAGATGACGGAAAACGTCTGATAGCTGCTCGTTGACATTTCGCGCCCTCGCAGAGTCGCAGTTCTCGGCGTGCAGCTCTTCTGTAAGTATACGCGGCCTGTGCCCTATGGGTCTGCTTGTTGTGGAAAACGATGGATACGATAGCGGATTTCCGTAGCGATGATAGTGGCAGGAAAAATATTTCCACGCGTATCCGCCTTCGTTCGGTGTAGACAGCGCTCTTCTGAGAGTACAGGGAGGTCTAACGCATGAACTGTGACGAATGGAAGATACACGTTGACACCCCCAGATGATTCCAGTACTCCAACCGACAGAATGGTGGTGGAAAGTATCCTTGCTGTAATGGAAGTGGAGAGGAAGAAAAGAGCCGGAGTCACCGGACCGCTCTTCCGTCTCACCAAATGAGGGTTAGGGACCAGGGTTCTATAATCTTGCCTTTGAACTAGGACCATCATTACATATCATGTCTTCGATATTGGTTTCAACGACCTCGACGAGGCACTTTTCCTCGTATGCCCTTAGTGCTCAGGAATTTTTCTCCGTTTCCGACTTGCCTTATGACATCTACAAAGCCAAAGACTGGTTTCCCTATTTTTCAGATTTTTGGTGAATGGATCTGGCTTCAATGCAAGGCAAGGGTATAACGACGACGCTTCAAAACGTGTACGGCTCCTTTCTCTTCGTAAGCCACCCTTTCTGCTGTCTTACTAGCGCTGACGCTGGCGTAGGCGCGTTCCTCCGTCAAACATGCAGTGGCACTTTGGAATAGCGCTCGCCATTTGTATGCCCCCGTCGCAAAGCTGACGGTGGTGTGTTTCCTTTGTTTCCATATCTTCGTCTAGCTGATAATGTTTACTCGGCAAGACCGCCTCAATAAAAACGCTAATAGCCGTACAGACATTTAATGCTGGATGCGGACCGCCAACGAACCGTGGGACCTGTCAAATTTTTCGCAATTGTGGCCGAATGGCTCAGGATGATTCGTTCCGCAGTCGATGTTGAAGACGTCGAGAAGGATAGTAGACGTTTGGTAGCTGCCGTCGCATAGCGGAGGTGACCAGTCTCATCCTCCACCAGTATTGTGAGTTCCATTAACACCAGGCGTACAGGTACCAGGATGCTCTCCTCGTTGTGGCACAGTAAGCTGGGAATCTTTTTTCGGTTCTTCATGCCAATGGTCATCGTCAAGGAGATATAAAATATTGCGCCACAGTATCTTTTCCGGTCTTGACGAGGTCTCTCTTTTTCTGTTCCGCTGTATACTCGCGGCGTCGTGTCAAGTAAGTCTATGCCAATTCACTTGCCTTGCTCGCCTGTTCATTAGGACTTTCTCCAGATTCTGGTCTTTCGAAATGATGGCGTTTGTCATACATACCAAGCAATGCCTGCATGACCCTTGTGGACACGCGACGACTTTCCTCTTCAAGTCCGCCACACCATTGTTCACCCTGTGGTTAAGACCGATTGTCCGGGACAAAGTGTAGAACGGCGGGCGGTATAAAGTGGACGCGTATCCAGCTGGCTTTCACAACATACTATTTACCTCCTGGGTGAGGCCTTCACGCAATCTTGCACGTATAACAAGCCATGTACGTATATATTCCAACAACGGCTCCTTCTCCCCGGCACCGAGGAGCCCCGGCTGCCCTCCATCGCACCAACTCTCTCCCTAACGTACTGGGATCCTATGTCCCACAACATCGACCCCATGCCTGTCCTAACGCAGACATTCGACCTCGACGCCGACCTCACGCTGTGTCCAGCACACACGCTTCTGTCCTATCCAGATGTCCCGAACTATGTTGAGCGATACATGCCGCCGCTGCAGTATCAGAACGTCGAGGCTTCAGGGTATCATCCTGAAGAAACTGAGGCAACGGCGGCGATGCCGTTTCTGTCTAGCGAGATGGCTGCGCTCGTTCAGTGGGATAGGCAGCCTGAGTTTACGTATCCGTACTCGGATGACCCGGTGGTGGTCATTGGTTCTGGGACGGCGGCTGGGGTACCTGGGTATCATCCTTTGAAGCGCAATTGCTTCCAGTGACGCGTCCGGGGTGGACGAGTTGGATGCAGGAAAGGAGCAAAGGCTCGACGATACCAGTTTGGCTTCGAGTTCTCCGTTTCGGATCCAGGACCGTCCGAGGCTGGTTCTGCCTGCGTTTCTCCGAGCGAAGGACACGATGGTGATGGCGTAGACTTGATCCATCGCACGTTACTCGATCATTGCAATTTTCTGTTCATTATTTAACCATTCATCGTTATACAATCCACACGTACTCCCATTTACTCGCCAACTGTAGGATAGACTCTATATTCTTTACTTCAGCATGGAATTTCCTGTTGTTTCGTGTTTGGTGCTGGACCTACTTACATATTGCTTTTTGGGGGCACTTCTCTGATTATTGTTCTCTAGCTCAACCTGCATCCTATTGTTCTGATTTAGGCCCATAATGATCTACATCGCTTCCACTGTTGTCCTCGAACTGTCCTTTTGTTTATACTCGCCGCAGATCCCGCGCCTCAATTCTATCAAGCGCCGTGATATAAAACACTCGCATTCCTCTGCCCATGAGTGTACTATCTCCATCTCCCATCATGTCTGTAACTTACCACGTAAGTTCTGCCCCCTTGCATTTGAAACGCCTTCAATACTACTCGTACTGACCGATACGCAGCCTATCAACGATTTGCCGCTCAAGTCCAAACTCGCAATCGCCGACCGTGTCATAGCATCTCTCGACTTTCCCAGTGTGAAAGCCCTTGTCCGATCTAGACTGTGGTATAGAGACTGTGGCGTTTATATCCAGAAGCAGGTCTTTGGAAACATCGCCGTAGCGCTAAAACCCGATTGGTTTGAAGAAGAGGCAATCCCTACGGAAGCACTGCTTTCGTCTCTTGAGAGGACACCGCGGCTCCGGGCGTACGTCTGCACGATGAGCGTTCAAGGAGATATGATGATGTCGAGCGGTGATACTACGATCTCCCGGCGCCTCACTGCGCTAATCCCTGACATGTCGCACTTGGAATGTGTCGCCTTGAATGACATCAGGTCGTCATATTCTGTTATAAATGCCTTGACGTCCTGTTCATCTCTCCGCGTCGTTTCCTTCGAAGGTTGTTCATTCAAACTGCAGGACATCGCCAACCTTCTCCACAGCACCCCGAGCCTCGAAGTCCTGCACTTTGGTCAGGTCTCCGTTTACGGGCTTGAGAACATCGTCATCTACGACGACGAATCGGATATTGATTATCCTTTGGTTGACTTCGGTGATGCTGTTACGCGGCTTCGAAGCGGAGTTTCTCTGAAGAGGGAACAAGGCGTATCCTTGAAGGAGCTCCATTTCACTTCCCTAGATGCTGATGGAATAGCCCAATATTCCACTTTACACCTTTGGGACTTCCTAGCGACGTCTGGCGTCCTACGCAGCGTCGATGTTGAGGATATCGCGTTCTCCGAGCAATCCACCGAGTTCCCCATCCCCGAGACATCCTAGCGTACCTAATCCTTTTCCTGATTCGCTATGCCTTACGACCCTTAGTATGTACATGCCTTATATACTTGTGCCTTACCTATGTCATGCAATCCACTTACTTTACACTCTTACCACCATCGTGTGCCTTCGGTCTTCCGGCATCGACACTGTCTAAGCTGCGCGCTAGACATTTATCGATCTCAAGACATCAAGAGTTCTCCACGACTACGCCCTTGATCTTCTCAGGTCACAGCACGTACGTTTTCATAGCATATTTCATTGTCTACGCTAACGCGTACTACACTAACGACTCTCTAGATACCCGAGATCCGTAACATTGGTGGACACATTGGGAAAGTCGCGCGAGAACTCATCACGTCTTAACCTACCATCATCCTTGACTCCTTGACATCTTTTTGAATACATCTCATTTTCCTTGCACTCTTGTATCGCCTGATCCTAGTATGGCTGGAGAAGGAAGCTCTGCGTCGGTGACGACTAAGGTCCGCTCTTCTAGTGTGTGGCAGCAAGGCCTCGGAAATCCTCTGAACAAAGGTAACAAGCCTACGGACTGGGTACCTCGCACGGAAACTCCTCATTTCCAGTACAAGGACTGGAAGGGCATCAAGAAGAGGGTGAAGCAGATGCACGCTGATGACCGTCTTGCCCGAGGCGAATCCGGAGATTTATCCGAAGACTCCGAAGACACCGAATATCCCGATCTTGGAAGTGAGATTGACTATGCTGCTCTCGATGAGAAGGACCTAAAGCCTAACAGTATGAAAGATATCGTCCTAGACGTGAATACCTTTCAACCATATTGTGTCCTGAAAGGGAATGCTGAGAAGTCTGACCGAGCTAAGCTGATTCTCAAACGACGGGACGCGGCGCTAGATGCGCTTTCACAGGACAGTATCTTCAAACTCAAGGATCTTAAGAAATGTAATCTCGGGCAGTGTAAAATTGTATTCAAGGAAGAATTCCAGCAACTAGATAAACTACTGAGCACTGTCAAAGCCGCCAGGTTTTCTCATGATGATTATCCTGAGGGACTCCCTGGGTACCAACTTAGTTCAGACCTTTTCGACCGATTCATGGCACGACTTGGTGGGCGAGTAGAGTACGCACGAGCTTCATTGACAATGTTTGGCAGGAAACCACCTCCCTATCCCATATGGACGCCATCTAATGACGTATCAGCATGGCTGAAACAAGCGGACTTCGAACTCACTGGCATACTGTTCATAGCACTAGTCGAAGGTTTCTTATGCGAGCTCGACTATTACCACGACTGGACTGATCATCAGCCTAAGGGACCGCGAATCGACTTTAGTGATCTTGATGCTCGATTGGAAGAGAATGCGGATGTTCGACGGAAACGTCTGTCCTTGAGTTGGGAACATATTCGTAATCATCCCAGCGGTCGTTTTAGTCGAGGCGCAGGAGGAAGAATGTCATCTGGAGGACTCGGTAGCACTTGGTTCAATCGTACGCGACGACCTGGTCGTGATCGAGATTCTAGACGAAACCGCTCATCCAAACAAACACCGCCTTCCTCTGACAGTGAGGAACCTTCTGATGATGAACGCTACAGGAGTCCTCGACAAAGTTCTGGTCGTCGTGGTAAGGGTAAGAAAGGCTCCGGAGGAGGAGATCCCGATGATGAGCCTAGCGATGACGGAGGTCGTGGAGGAGACGGACGTCGTTCTGAGCGTAATCGTGACAGACAGCACCATTCCGCTAAGGTCGGCGAACCTCATTTCGATCCCAAGCTAAAAGTATCAGATATTCCAGCATGGGACGGAGACACTGACCGGATAGTGAAGTGGCTATTGAAAGTTGAAGATTTCTCCGAGTTGAGCGAACGAATCTTTGAGCAGCTAGGGAAGTGGGTCCCGAAAAGATTCACAGACGAAGCCGAAAGTTGGTACTACTCTCTTCCGCGAGAAGTACGTGTTGACGCGGAGCAAGACTGGGGAACTCTTCGAGATTTCATCACTGAGTTCTGGATGAATCGTAAGTGGTGGGAACGCCAGAAGAAACGAGCTCGAAACGCTTCTTACCGTGACCAAGGACACACACGAGAAACACCTAGTCAGTATTACATCCGTAAGACTGAACTCTTGAAAGTCGCGTTTGATCTCGACGATCTTGAAATCATTAGTGAAGTCATGAACGGCGTACCTGATTCTTGGGAGACCATAATCAACTCAGAGCTTTATGAGACACCGCAAGAGTTACAGGCTAGTATTCGGTACCATGAGGAGACATTAGTTGGTCTAGCGGTACCACGTAAGTTTGTAGCCTATCAGACGTCGGCGAACGAAGAGTATTCGCTTGAAGAGGACATACCTATTCCTTCTCCAGCTGTTGAGACCTCAGCGAGAGTTCATCTCGTTGGCGCGACTAGCAAGTTACCGCCACCTCAATATCCCCGCGATGACTCGACGGTCACAATCCGCGGCCTTACTCCAAAGGCGAAAGGCGCTCGTCCGTGTCGACATTGTGGCAGTGATATGCACTGGGACAATGAGTGTAAGTACCACATCAAAGGGATGAGGAACGCACGTACTCGACTTTCACGTACCGACACGGAAGTGTTAGACGCGCTCGACGACTACAACACCTTGTATTATTCGGTAATGGAGGAGTTGCAGGATTTTGAGCATGCCCCTCGGACTACCGACTCCACAGCGTATCGCGCCAGCGCGTCAATTGAGGAATCGACCCTGGGGGGCAAAGCGGAGAGTAAGGAAGAGTTAACCGAGGCGAGTGTTACTCACAACTGTTGTGAAAAGGAACGGGAGTCACACACGTTCAAGACTAGTGTCGATAAACCTCCATTGAACCGTCGCACTAGACGCCGACTGGCTCGCGATATTGCACGTGTCAGCCATGTTGTGAAGCAACTTCCCAACCAAAATCCTGACAAACCGTTAATCGAGCTAAAGCAGTGGAAATCACGCCCTCCAGGTTGTACCTTTTTAGGAAGCACAGCAACTGAGGCTATAGCACAGATAAACGGAGCAGAATTAGTGCCTATCATCGTGGATTCGGGCTCGGATATCACCTTGATAGCTCAGGAGACCCTCAAAAAACTCTCAACTTCGCCAAAAGTCAAAATCGGACAGCACGTTAACTTAATCCAAGTAACGGGTCAGTCCACGGTTAACGGGTTTGTGAATCTTGACTTACTCTTCGAGACACCCGAAGGCCCGGTGCAATTCAGCGTGGATGCATATGTGGTCAAAGGCATGTCGACTCCGTTCATTCTAGGTAACGATTTTGCAGATCAATACTCTATATCCATTGCCAGACGGGATGGAGAAACCTACCTAGTTTTTGGAGACTCTGGTAGAGAGCTTCGTGTTGAGAATTCCGTATCATCGGGTCCGGTAGATCTGGAAGGACGAGTTTTTCACACTCGAAGGATCCTTGAAAGAAGTCCAGGTCTGACGCGACAGCAAGCGCATCGCAAGGCGCAGAAGACACGGAGAAGAGTTCGAACAGAGACGAGTAAGGGCATGGTCAGGGCAACGACTCGCGTCGTCATTAAACCCGAGACGTGTGTACAAGTGCCGGTACACGCGCCGTTTTCTCCAAGGAACTCTGATCTTTTTGTAGAAAGGAATATCAGACAAGATCAGAATGGCACTCAGGTTTACGGCTCACCAGATGTTTTAATCTCTTCAAACAGGTCTAGCATTCCCATATCCAACTTCTCGGACAAACCAGTGATCATTGCACAGGGTGAATTGTTGGCGAAAGCGCATAATCCTCGAAATTGGTTAGACCGCGCGAACGGGCAGATTTCGGCCGAGCAAGAAGCGTATGCGCGATTTGTGAAGGAGATGGTGGTCGTCGGACAAAGCGTTGGATCGGTTCAAACGATCCGAGATCCGATTGCCGCAGGCAATCAAGTTATCTCTTCTTCCTCCGACATTACCTCTAAGGCGCATCGAAACGCATCCGATCCCGATGACCCGTCGGCGCAAGAACCAGTCGAAGGCGGCCCCAAGACCGCAGAGACTGACCCGGAACCGACATCCAGCAAGGAATTCTTAACAGCAGTAGACATCTCTGCCAACCTGGATGCGGATCAACGACTTGAACTTGAACAAGTACTACTTCGTAACAAGGACGCGTTTGGTTTAGATGGCCGACTAGGAAATCATGATGCCCAAGTCGAAATTCGTCTGAAGCCAGGTGCGGAACCAATTTCTTTGCCCCCTTTTTCTACGTCACCTCTGAACAGGGAAGTCATGGACAAGCAAATGGATTCCTGGATTAAACTCGGTGTCATCGAACCATCCGCTAGTCCATGGGGGGCACCTGCTTTTATCACGTATCGAAACAGCAAACCTCGAATGGTGATCGATTTTCGCCGACTTAATGCATTGATTATTGCCGACGAGTTTCCTTTACCCCGACAAGAAGACATCACTCAGGCACTATCCGGTGCGCAATGGCTCACTACGCTGGATGCATTATCCGGTTTCACACAGCTCATCGTTCATCCGAACTCCCGTGAACCATTTGCTTTCCGGACACATCGTGGCCTGTATCAGTTCGCACGAATGCCCTTCGGTTACCGGAATGGACCAAGTGTTTTCCAGCGCGTTATGCAGAAGGTACTTGCACCCTTTTTGTGGATCTTCGCACTCGTCTACATTGACGACATAGTAATCTTTTCGTTAACCTTCGAAGATCACCTACGACATCTAGACGCGGTGCTGCAAGCGATCATCAAAGCTGGCATCACGCTCGCTCCGGGTAAGTGTCACTTCGCATATCAGTCCCTACTACTATTAGGTCAGAAGGTGTCGCGTCTAGGTATGTCGACGCATAACGAGAAAGTCGAAGCCATCATGATGCTGGAAACGCCCCGAGACGTGTCAGAACTTCAAGTTTTCTTGGGAATGATGGTATACTTTTCCTCTTATATTCCCTTTTATGCTTGGATTGCTAATCCGCTTTTCCAGCTGTTAAAGAAAGGAGTTCCATGGGTATGGACCGAACTTCACGACGAGGCATTCGCGCTATGCAAGCAAGTTTTATCACACGCGCCAGTATGTGGGTACGCAATGCGCGGATTACCATACCGGGTATATACCGATGCCTGTGATTACGGATTAGCTGGTATTTTACAGCAAATTCAGCCGATTCAGATTCGTGACCTTAGAGGAACTAAAGCGTACGAGAAACTCAAGACTGCATTCGACAAGGGTGAGTCTATTCCGAAACTCGTCTCAAGCGCGTCGAAGGAACACGATGATGTGCCATCACCCGGTACCTGGGAAGCAGACTTCGAGAACACAACGGTTCACGTCGAACGAGTTATCTGTTACTGGTCGCGAGTGCTGAAGTCACCCGAACGAAACTACTCACCGACTGAAAGGGAAGCTCTTGCTTTGAAGGAGGCTTTGATTAAATTTCAGCCTTACATCGAAGGAGAAATCATCCTAGCCATCACGGATCATGCAGCACTGACATGGTCGCGCACGTATCAGAACGTGAACCGTCGACTTCTGACGTGGGGAATGGTATTCTCGGCGTTTCCCAGCTTACATGTGGTACATCGCGCGGGACGCGTCCACTCTAACGTCGATCCTATTTCGCGATTACGGCGTCGTCTGCCACCGGAGAACGGACCCATGCCTAGTCTAGTAATGGATTTGAATTTATCAAAAGAACCAAGACTAGATCCGATGGGAGCACTGTTCCAACAGTTTGGCCCATCATTTGAGGAAAGACTGTTAGCTCTCGGAGGTAAGCACTTGCAGAGAAATTCTGATGATGAATCCGAGGAACCGCAGGTAATATTTGACGAAGTACCGCTTGGACCGGATCACATGACCGAGCACGCTGCCGCCACTTCATTTACTTCAGCGCGAAACTATAACACATTGGTAAGCATAGACCGAGGAGAGCTAGAACGATGGCAAGCAGCCTATCTGGAAGATCCACACTTCACTGAAGTTCTCCGCTCTCTGCAGGAAAAAGATGCACATATACGGCCAAAATTTCCCCAGTACTTCTATTCAGAGGACGGTTTAATTTTCTTTGAAGATGCGAACGGGAACAACCGCCTTTGTGTTCCGCGTACGCTCAGAGTAGAACTCATGACCTTGGTTCACGATGGACTAACTGAATCTGCTCACGCCGGATATCACCGCTGCTACAACCGACTCGCGGGAACTCATTATTGGCCGGGTATGTCCAGGGACCTCAAACGCTTCATCCTGACATGCGACTTGTGTCAGAAAGTCAAACCTAGTCGCTTTGCACCTTCCGGATACCTACAACCAATCCCAATTCCCACCCGACCCTTCGAAGTCCTCAGCATGGATTTCATTCCGGAGTTACCCACTTCTGACGGATTCGATAGCATTCTTGTCATCGTAGATAAGCTAACCAAGTTTGGCATTTTCATACCTTGCAAAACGACTATCACGCAAGAAGAAACAGCACGTCTATTCTTCGAGCATGTAATCGCGAAGTACGGAATACCTAAGCAAATCATTTCTGATCGCGATGTTCGCTGGAAGAGTGTATTCTGGAAGGAAGTATGCGAACTGATGGGAATGACACGAGCATTGACAACGTCATACCATCCTCAGGCTGACGGACAGACAGAGGTACTAAATCAGACCTTAGAAATCGCACTGCGGACATATATTGGTCCCGAACGAGATGATTGGAATGGGTTGCTCAATGGATTCACGTTGGCTTACAACACGACGCCGCATTCAAGTCACAATTATGCACCGGCATTCCTCCTTTACGGTTTCTTGCCAACAACCGAGTCCACCCTATTAGCACAACCGAACTACATACCGCGTCGGGTAGGAGATACGGTTGCACGGGGGGGTGAGGTTGACAGCATACATTTATCTCACGAGAATGAAGATGCCGTGGACATGGTCGAACAGTTTGATGCTATAAGAATGAGTGCAAAGGACGCGTTGGCTGTGAGTCGGGCGTTTCAGGAAAAGTCATACAATCAAGGCCGGTTACTTACAGAGTTCCAAGAAGGAGACCTTGTTAAGATCAATCCCCATTCACTGGAGATGGTGAAGTCAATCAAAGGTAAAGGTAAGAAGTTGATCGTGAAATGGGACGGACCGTTCGAAGTAGTGCGCAAGATCAGCCCGATCACTTACCAAATAAGGCTACCGGACGGGTACCAAATGCATCCGATCATCAATATTAACCATTTACAGCCTTATCACGCTTCACCGCCTGAGTTCGGACTACGACCAACGAAGTACCTTCGACCAAACGACTTCATAGAAATGGAATCTCAGCAAGAAATTGAAGCTATCATCGGTGAACGCATGTTTAAGGGCCACGGTAAACAACGCAGAGTCCGTAAGTACCGCGTGCACTACAAGGACTTCCCATCCAGCCACGACGAATGGATGACGCGGAAACAGCTGAAGAATGCGACCGAAATGTTAGAAGAATGGGAAAGAAAGAACGACAGCCAAAGCGACCCTTTGCCACAGGGAATAGAGTCCGAACACGCCTCGACTTGAACCCCATTTCACTATAATCACACCGCGAACATATGCTTCCTCTTCATCTTATGTTTCTACCCTTACCTGCAGGCAGTTTTCGGTCGATGAACGCCGCGTTTGATCCTGTACGCGCAACGAGGAGGTATTCTTTTAAGGACTTTGGAAAAAATGGTAAGTCTGCAGACACGACCGGTTCTTCAGTCATCGTCTACATCGCGCACCCTCCTGCTGCACTCAACTTCTCAAGACCTTCTTCAACCTTCATTTTGTCAAAGAAACCAACGGTAGATCTTTTACCGTTCGCCTTCATTTTGCTAAATACTGAAATCAATGACAGACATGCCTGTCTACCGTCCCTCGTCTAGCATCGTTGCCAATTGGGTTGCACACCAAAACCCAGGGCAACAGATGATTGCCCCACTCCGCCCATTGCACCCAGACCATCGCAACGTCTTGCGTTCCTTCAGAGAGGTCATCCCGAACACGACGCGCGGAAATGCCGTCTACGACATCGTTAATAGGGCACTGCGTCCTTTAAACCCGGGCGACGTACTTTCCGGACCTACAGGATTCTACATCCATCCTCACCCAAGTGCGCTATGCTGGGGTGCGGCGTCCATCCTCACAGACGTCCCTCTTACGGCCGCTAACAACGTTGGACTACCAACTCGCGTCGAAGGCGATCCTAATGCGCGCCGAATTCCCACATCCATTCCACCCGAAGCCATGCGCGAGCTAGGCTTCACCGTTCATTTTGGCTACGACGACCAGGGAGTCAAGCACGCTCTTCAAATCAACACTCCCTTCTTTCGAGCCTCCCCTCGCTCCTACCTCGGCGCTATCCGATTCCCCAATCTCAGTGCTCTAATCGCCCATTACAACCAATTTCAACGTTTCCTGCGTGATAACGTTGAGTCGTTAGTCGAGTATATCGAGAAAAGCTTGGAGATTGGTATGGAGGCTGTCATTAACTGGGGAGCTCCGTTCGACATGACATGGATTGAGTATCTTTGCCACGTTGACATGCCGACGGTCGTCGCTGCCGCTTCGGAGCGTAAACTCTCCTTGCCAGCCTTCTTCGCTTCCTATATGCCGGACGAGACGGATCGAAACCACGCGATGGTAGTCTATCAGGAAAGTATCACTCCCATCACCAGCGATGAAGAACTCCCTCACTATGAATTCCCCTACGATCCACACTATCCTTTCTTCAACTTCCCCGCGTATTGCACCCATTGCCACCGACAAGGATGCGTGGCCGAAGCCTGCTGCTTTGCTCATGTGACCGAGTTCATCGATTTCGATCATCGACCCCCGCCAAGCTTCTCGAATATAGCTGTACATAGCAGCATCGGCTCCCCTCCATCTTACGAGTCAGACAGCGACATCGATGACGAGGAAGATTCCGAATATTCTTCGGATAGTGTGGAATTCATTGGATTCTGTAAGGATTCTTCCTTTCAACTTAAATTTACATCCTAATCATACGTCGTTCAAGGATTATCTACGCTGGGGGGGCTATGTTGAGGATATCGCGTTCTCCGAGCAATCCACCGAGTTCCCCATCCCCGAGACATCCTAGCGTACCTAATCCTTTTCCTGATTCGCTATGCCTTACGACCCTTAGTATGTACATGCCTTATATACTTGTGCCTTACCTATGTCATGCAATCCACTTACTTTACACTCTTACCACCATCGTGTGCCTTCGGTCTTCCGGCATCGACACTGTCTAAGCTGCGCGCTAGACATTTATCGATCTCAAGACATCAAGAGTTCTCCACGACTACGCCCTTGATCTTCTCAGGTCACAGCACGTACGTTTTCATAGCATATTTCATTGTCTACGCTAACGCGTACTACACTAACGACTCTCTAGATACCCGAGATCCGTAACAGTCGACATGCTGGACACGACCACATTAGATCTCGACGCAGTTACGCCCGAACGGCTTCAGACGATGGTCAATCTCACGAGAAGCCACTTCACCATTAACGTCATGACATGTAAGTTCTATTTTCTCTGTAGTCCGAATGCCGGGAAACTGAACAAGGCTTCTAGTTTGCGGACCGGCGCCCAGGGAGCCGATACGTCCTATCATACAGCTAAACAACAACATCAGCAGCTATCAATTTAGCCAGTTCGTCAACTTCGACCGACATACCTACGACGCGTACAGTCTGGACGAGGAGTTATTGCTGTGGAATATCCGAGCAGTGCTGAACACGCCGCATCAGCTGGAAAGCCTCGTCGTACACTTTGTCCTGAACACCGTGTACCCACCTGCGGCTTCTGACGACAGCCAGACTTGGACCGAGGTCGACAAGGCGGTGTCAATTGCGTCCCCGCGACGATTGGTACTGGTTTTCGAAGGAGACGACGAGGACAGCCTTGCAGATATGCGAAAGGGAATGACGGCGTGGATTTTGAAGCGTCTTCCTCTCCTGAAGGCTGAATTTGGGTTGGAGGAGGAGGAGCTTGGAGGTCGTTCGAAGAAAGCACGGCGGGGATGTCTGAAGTTCGTGCTCGGTAGCGATTACTAATAGCAAAGGTTTGAGATAGACTTATGGTAGAGCTGAAAGGACTCGAATTCGAAATGGGATGAATATCTGATTGTTAAGCAATTAAGAAACGATTAAATGGATACAAAGAGTGTTGAATGCAGTCAGTCAGAACTTGCGCGAATGGAACGAGTGCAAGGCGAAAAGGGAAGTAGCTTGACGCACTCCCTTACACATGTCTTCCAACATTTTGTCTTCGAAACTTGTCAGAAACCTTTTTCAATAACCGCACCCAAAGACTCACTCGAATTCACCGGCGTAGTTGCCCGGAGGGGAATAGCGGCACACGACGTACTGGCTGGCGGCCGTGAAGATTGTCCCAGCAGCACATTGGCCTACGGCGCACGCCACGGAGGTCGTACTCTTCCAGACAACCTACGAACGCAGTCATGAACATACGGTATTGTATTGTGAACCGGATCGCGGCTTACCTGCGTGAAGTGACCTGTGGCTGACGAGAATCCGGGGTTGTTGTCTAAGACGTAGTTTAGCACTGCAGAAAGGGAGTTGAACCTAGTGGATACAGACAATCGTATTGGGCTAGTTGGACGAGATGGTGAGAAAATATTAGGTGCAGGAGAACAGGGTAACATACATGCTTCGGCCATCCAAGAGTCGACTGCTGCCTTAATGGGGTCTCCGCCTTGTCCAGTCGAAGCATACTATGAAGCGTTAGATAAGTCTGTGAATGGAGGACGCGATGTGCGAACCAAGTTCTCCCCGTAGTTACCGCCACTGATGATCCCGTTAATAGGTATCTTGGAACTAGTACCACACGTGGGGACATACCTATGCTGGAACTTGCATGCGTTAGCCCAGCTGAGGGTCCCCGCATACAAGTCCTCGTTCCATGTCAATGCGTTGGCTCCGTATTCAGCTCGGGCGGCATTGTGGTCGGCGAGAACAGCTGCCTTGAGGTCGTCTTTCGCGTCGCGTGCGATCACGTCACCCTTGGGGATGCTGAGCGCTGAGGCGATTATGGCAAATGAGATGGCAATGATGGACTTTGTGAACAGCATAGTGGGCTGTGAGTAGAAGGATGGGTGAGGCCAGTGCTTTTATACGTATTACGGGCTTGGCTAACCGTTTCAGAAAATGCCGAGAAGCGAGAATTAGACCGTCTGAAATCGAGCAAGGTGGAGTAACAGATGGGCTAGCGACATTATCGGGACCAGAGGTTACTCGATTGAGGTGCACCACGAGAAGATTTGTCAAGGAAAGCAGTAACCACGCGTTTGACGACGCGGGTGCCAAGCCGAGGCTCCTTTGACAAACGCCGAGGAGTTGCTTGTGATGCATCTAAAAATCTGAGGCTCCATTACAGGCGGTTCGGACTGTGCGTGATGGCGGTTGTATGAAGAGGAGCGGATGATCGGTCCGAGATAATCGGTGCGTTTTTCATGTTAGATGAGGTTTTTGCAAGACACCGGCTCCACTTTCAAATGGATCAAGAAGTTTGTTCATCTGGAGCTTTCAACTAACGATGTGTAACATTGAATATCTTCTCTCCGCGTTGTCCGGACGGAGGATGTTATGTGTGGCACGTGATCGTTTCATCCTTTTTTCCTCCCATCATCACTGGCAAGCTGCTGTTGCAGCACTGCTGATTTGTACTGTTCAACCGCATTAAAGTCAAGAGCGTCAAGTCGGGGAATAATAGAGGTCTCCTTGCCGACGTACTGGAGCCGTATCCTACCCCAGCGGCTGGATTAGAGCCTCGGAGTGGGAAAGAAAAGACAAAGAGAAACGAGAACGTCTCGTAAGACTTAGTTTTCCCGTTCCGTCTAAGATCTGCTGTACTGAACAGTCGACAGATTCTGATCACACTAAGACTGCTAGAAGCATGGCTGTCTAAGGATTCAGATGCTGCATTGCTGATCATCTTGTGAAGCAACAATGTTCCGCCACTACCTATTGTTCCGAATCCTCAGGACGCATGGACGACTGTTCTGCTCCACCTCCGCATTATTGGCGTCTAGTACAAATCCAGTAACTTTGACAAACTGCATCCGCGTGGGCGCTGAAACCAGTAACGAAGTATATACAAATGGATACCATGCCCCATGGTATTGCGGAGGTTCTAGCTCGCGCCGCTTGAATTTATCGCGTCTCATTGTACGTCCACTAGGCTCGTGGTGTTGTGTTGACGCTCACTCTCCTTTTTTGACAGAGTCCTATTTCTACCAAGTCTTAGTATGACCTTGCATCATTGTGTTCGAGCCGGCAGGACCTCTTCAGTCAATAGCCCACCCGTGCACTGAGCAGGCGTAGTTGTTTGTGGTTAGCCTTCCCGATCTAGCCATGATAAAAACGTGATATCACGCTTTGGTTATGGCGATCGCGTCCTTCCAAAGTCCAACGTCATTCTTCTCTTCTTACCACCACCACCGCCCAAGACGACGACGAGCGCAATGGCGACGACGACGAGAAAGCCGTACTTTGGCATGACGGGTACGCAGCTGAACGTCTGGGTATCGGTGGCGTGTATTACTACGATGACTCTCTTCGGTGGGCGGTCTTCTCGTTACTGACAAAGGCGATATACTCAAGGCGATTTGTGTAGGCTACGATCAAGGCGTGTTTGGCGGTATCATCGTCACGGAAGACTTTCTACGCGAGATGGGCTATCCAGATCCCAGTTTACAGGGAACTATCGTCTCGCTGTACGACATTGGCTGGTAGGTTACCTCGCCTTTGGGATTGCTCGAGCTGTATCTAAGCGCCGTTTTAGTTTCGCAGGTGCCCTGGCTACTTTCGCGTTTGGCGAGCAGTTTGGACGGAAAAAGTCGTTGATCCTTGGGGTGATCGTCATGTCCATTGGTGCCGTTCTGCAAACGGCGGCTAATGGCATACCGATGATGATTGTGGGGCGAGTGGTCGCCGGCTTGGGTAACGGGTACGTCACCTAGCTTCTTTCCTGGAGCTCACGTTGACCTCTCGCCAGTGTCAATACCTCAACATCGCCGGTATGGCAAAGCGAAACTACCCAAGCGAGCCTCCGAGGGAAGCTCATCGTTCTCGGCATGATGTTCGTTCTTGTCTTTGCCTTTATCTACGTCCGCTGATATCCTTGCTCACAGTATGAATATCGGCGGGTTTTCCCTCAGCAGCTGGATGACCTACGGTTTCTCTTTCCTGCCCGGGAGTATTAGTTGGCGCTTCCCCATCGCCTTCCAGCTCGTCTTCGCCATCATTATGCTCGCGACCATACCTTGGCTTCCCGAGTCTCCACGTTGGCTCTTGGCTCATGGATACGAGAAGGAAGGCGTCGATGTCCTCGTCGCGTTGGAAGCTGCCGGTACTACTGCTGATGACAAGTTTAT
Source organism: Hymenopellis raphanipes (assembly GCA_003314085.1). Classification (NCBI taxonomy): domain Eukaryota; kingdom Fungi; phylum Basidiomycota; class Agaricomycetes; order Agaricales; family Physalacriaceae; genus Hymenopellis; species Hymenopellis raphanipes. The sequence continues at coordinate 37,182 of QLPD01004711.1, forward strand.
CATTAAGCAGAAAGAGACGATCCTGGAGGCGTTGCGCCTTGAGAGAGAACAGCGCCCGCCGTTCAAGAATATTCTGCAGGGAAAAACTGGAAACACGGGTATGGTCAAGCGAATGCTCTTGGGCGTTGGAACCCAGTGGATGCAGCAGCTCGTCGGCATCAACGTCACTAGTTACTAGTATGCCTCTCATTCGTCTTCCTTTTCGTTGTCGACTAATCCGCGATTCAGTTTGCCGATGGTACTTCAAGACTCCGTTGGCCTTTCCAACAACATGGCCCGCCTTCTCGCTGCTTGCAATTCCGTGTCCTACCTCGTCTTCTCCTTTGCCGGCCTGCACCTGATCGAACGCGCGGGGCGCCGAAAGCTCATGATGTACGGTGCCGCTGGCCAAGCCGTCTGCTATATTTTCATCTCTGCCTTCCTATCGCAAGGTGGGCAGAACTTTGGAGCTGCTGCGACGGCGTTCTTCTTTTTGTACTACGTGTTTTTCGGGATCTGCTGGCAGGGAGTGCCGTGGTTGTATCCCGTGGAGATCAACTCGCTCAGCATGCGGACGATGGGTGCGGCGCTTGCGACAGGGAGTAACTGGATAGCGAACTTTGTCGTTGTGCAGACTACGCCGATCGGGATTGAGAATTTGGGATGGAGGTTTTATCTGATTTGGATGTCGTTTAATGCGATTCTTGTTCCGGTACGTGGGACGATTATTATGTACTGAGTGGTACTGAATGGCGACAGGTTATTTATGTGTTCTATCCGGAGACGTCTAACAGACAGTTGGAGGACATGGATCGGCTGTATAGAGAGAACCAGGGTATGGTTTTGGTGTTTAGGAACAAGGAAGCGATTCAGACGCAGAGGCCGGAGAGGTATGGCAGTCTGGAGAGTCCTGGCGAGTTGAAGAAGAGAACGGATACGAAAGAAATCGACGTTGGTAGTGTAGAACATATCGAGAACATGTAGACTTAGAAGCTGGGACGGACATTTAGTTTGTAGATTAGTATTCTGTTATTTTGGCGCCGGTTTGTATTCGGCGTGGCAGATAGATAGTAACTTGCCGTTCATCGTCAAGAATCATGCACAGACGAGCTCCCTCATGAAGCTCAGAAGCTAAGATCCGCTCCAAGTTCTTTGTTCTGGGTTTCAGACGAGAGGAATATGAATTGAACGCCACTCAACTTGCTTTCTCAATCGATTTGACCACTCTATTCATATAGTGTAGACTGATTGTTTACTCGATATAGTATCTCCCTGTCTCGACCATTCACCGCATTTGGCGTACATAAAGAATTTCATTGTAGTAGAAACTGTGGACTTGACAATGGACCATCGAGGGAGAGGTATAAAAGAGATGCTTGAACATCATATATAGTCCCCCACTATTCAACAATGACCATCGAGTATCCGTCGAACGACATGAGTGGCAAAAGACACGACGCGCCGCGAAAGAAACGAGGCAGATCGGAGGATCCGGAGCCGCATCACGAAAAGCCTGCACAGGTGTCGTCGTTCTTTAAGCCGGAATGCGGCGCTGTGGCGGACGAGGGAGAGGATCTTGAATCGGGTTGGAACTCTGAGGTTCTCTCGACGGGGTCTCTCTCCAGCCAGTCGGAGAGCGAGCCTGAAGTTATGTACGTCGAACGTTGCAGCGGCTTCTCTCGCAGTGGTTAATGCCCATCTAGTGTCGACCACGACAAGCCTGTTCCTCGCCACGTTGAATCGAGTGATGATTCTTTGAAGGTTAGTTTGTTACTACATGATCATATCGTTCGAGTTGCTTATCAGTTGGCTGTAGGTTGATAAGTCGCCCAAGATTCGAGTAGGCGATGACATGGGCGTACTACCTTCAGCGTTCGTCGAGGATGAGAAACGCCTGACCGTCCCATCCATCACACCGTGTGAGGCCGTTGAAGATGAATGCACTAAGGAAAGGTTAGTACTCGAAAATCGTGAACGGGTTGCGTCTGACTCTTGGTAGTTCTCCGATGCCAGAATCCAACGACAAGACCGAGTCATTCTGGGACGGATTTCCGCTCCTCATCGAATGGTGCGTCTACGCCACTTCTCGCGCTGCGTGAATCCATCTTAACGCTCTGTACATTAGCCCGCCTGGATACCAGAAACTATCTTTGTCAGAAGGCGCTGTGAAGGCGCTCCTCCAAGCCGGGATCGAAAACGTCGATTTCTGTTACGAACCCAGTCCAGAATATCAAGCTGCCAAGCGGTACCCGTGTGTCCTCGGAGGATGTGGCGTAAAGGATTTAGACATTGCGTTCCTCTATGCCCATATTAATTCGCATCATGCGACATTAAGAGACAGGTTGTACATGAAGCTGGGGCGGGTGAGGTCTGCTGTGGAGAAGAGGACGCCAGAGTGCAAGAGCGCCTGCAAGACGTTGAACGGATTGGTGGACCATATAAAGGCGAAGCATTACGGTGTGGGGGTGAGGTGTGCGCTGTGTGGTGCGGATTTTGATGATGTGGCGAGGAGGATGGAGATGCATCTTAGAAGCTCGAATGGATGTTGGAAGTTGAGGGCGGCGAGGGAGCGGAAGGAATCGAACGTTGTAGAGAGGAGACTTTCATGAACCTGTCGAGTCGGGGGGTAGTCTGAATCTCGTAGTCTGGTGTGGGTGTAAGCAGCAATAAGCATTGTAAAACTTTCAGGGGCCTGCTGTAGCCTTGAAATGGTGTCCCATCACGTGCGCATACTTATCATCAACCATCATGGCTGCCCAAAGCAAATGTCATTCTGTGCGCACGATAATAGGTTCCTTTCATATTGTAGGCCCATAGGCCATAAATCGCTTGCCAGAAACGAACAATGGCTCGGGACTATGCCTAAAACTGGAATTGATCGCTCTTGTACTTTGTCGGAAAGCTGCTGTGCCGGAAACGGGATGCCAGCATATACAGCTATCAATGCTGTGGAGATCCGACCACAGAAAGTATCGACATGCGTGGATGGTCACATCACCACGCTCTGACTGTGCTTGCCTCAAGCTCTCATCATGCTCACTGGGGACAGCTTCGTGGCCGACCGCTGTCAGACTTTGGATGCGGCTAACGATGTTGATTACGATTCTAGTAACGAGGATGCGGAATCTGACTATAAAAGTTGCTGGTCCTATATTTCAAACGAAGATATGGATGCTACGGCGGATCCGTATGACGACGACACGCTCCCAGCTGAGCAACACGAGGTTTTTTTCTGCAACGAAGCCTACGTGTGGGCACCCATTCAGCCAAGGTGTGTCGTCCGCCAATCCTGGTATTTGCTCCTCTCACAAGGTGTCTTAGCGACTTGCCCGGCCTTTTCAATAACGGGACTCCAATGATAGATAAAGGATGGATCACAGAAACTGAGTTCCGTCGATGGTGTGATGCAGAGTCTGACAATCAGGAGAGTACACTGGATGCTATGGCCATACTTGCTGAGACTGTCGGCGGAGCTGCAAGAGAGTATTGGTGTTGGTTACTTTCAGAGCAGGAAAATAATGGCGATGTCAATGTGAGTGTACGTTGTAACGAGCTGTTTATCTAGTCTAACTTGTAATCAGAGGGCCAGATATTATGGGGGACTTCAGGTGCTGCTTGTTCTCATCATGTCCGGCGCGAGAGCTTGGACTGGCACCGACTGGTGGAAATTCAACGACTTCTACATTCCCAGTCAAAAGATGTACCACAACTCATTCACCTCGAGTTTGTTTCAGGAACGAATTCTCCTTGATCTTTCGCCGAACAGACCAAGGAAGGATCTGGCAGAAGTCATGCGAATTGCCCTACCGCACTTCCGGGAGATGAAGGCGCGCATCGAAGCTCTATCAAAGCTTCACAATGTGGACTACTCTTCCGCCGGTGCCTCTAGTTCAGCATCAATTTTCGGACCGACGAACATGGCAAACATCATCGTGTGCCTCGATGTGGCAGAGAGCGCTGCGAAACTCGTGCCAGTCCTCGGAGGTGTCCTCGAGGGTGCATGCGGAGTTCTTCGCAAGATAATACAAGCCGCGGAGGTGAGGAACATGGCGTAATTCAGACCTGTTGTGATATTGGTTTGTGATAGGGTGCCGGGGCAGCCCGCGACGAATGCGGGGCTCTCGCTGAACGTACAGCGTGCATAACGCTTGCTATTCTCAACGAGATTGGTTCAACAACCGTTAAACCTGTTATACCAACTGCACATGTCTTCGACCTATGCGCGTAAGCCTCCGGTACAAGTCAAACGGGGTATATCTGATTTCAGTCATAGAACTATCGGTGAAGTTGAACAGAGAATTACAGCAATATCAAAACTCGGACGCATAAAATACTTCGCTTCACGTGAGAAGATTAAGGCAGAGGTTCAAGCGCTTCGCGAGCGCATTGAGAACGCGCGGATGGTTTTCAAAGTACGCGTCATATGCTAAAGGTGGCGCTTCCCGCTAACACTTGCCAAGATTCGAAATGACATTTCAGTGATTGGCTTGCTGCATGATCTCAGAGCGACGCAGACGCACCTTGTCGCCCGCGTTGAGGACATCTTTGATGGCCAGAGAACGATGCACAGCAAGCTGGATATGCTTCTGGTACAGGTTCGTGGGTTTTAGACCCCTTGGTCCACTGTTGATCTTCAAGTCGCCTTGTCGTAGGTCTGTAACAACCGTAACAACAGACTTGGAGATTCTTATGTCGAAAAGGAAGATGGAAGGGAGCAGTACCTGATGGCGCTGAGAGGTTGACAAAGAAGGAAGGGCCGGTGAAGTGTGCCGGGTGCAAGCGCTCGTACAAGACGGTGTTCGGGTCGAAGCATTAGGGTGTGGGGCTGCGGCGTGCCGCGTTGTCTGGTGCTGGTCTGGCGAGGAGGATGGAGGTGCATCTATTTATATCTGAATTGTTATTTGGACATTAGTAGGCGGTATGGGTTGATAGTTACTACCGAACTCCATGTCGCTCGCCTTGACTTGTGAAGGCTACCTTGGGCGTTAGTTCTGCTGCGCTCGAAACTGCGTCGACAAAACCTACATGGCGCTCAACAACCACGTTTAATTTGAGGTCCAGGCCATTCTTCGTTACACCAGAGGAAGACAGACGGCATGGTTCGCAAATTTGTTCCTCCCGTTGGGCAATAGTCTAGGCTAACCGATTGAGTGATGCGGCCACACCAATTACTTACTTAACAGCAGGAGCTAGAGCGCCAAAGTTCTCGACTACGATTTGGTTAAGCTGCGCACAAATGTCAAAATGGGCGATGTGCGGCGGTGGCGCTTGACACGTTCGCTCCAGTTTCGTAAAAGGAGGTGCGGGACATGGGGTACTTGCGCGTCATTGTTCTCGTTAGCTTTCGAAGGTTTTGTAACCGATAAGGGTGTTTGCAGTGGAAGGAGCATCTAAGAGAGAGAAGTAGGAAGTGTTGTGTAGCTTGGAAGAACAGTTATTTTTGAAGGACTGTCTATTAACAGCTTGATGCGGTCGAGGCGCGGTCGAAATCATTGCAACTCGTGCCATGTTTCTCGTTCCGTTGAAGGCTTTCTTACGGTATGAATTTGTTCATCAAGCAACTAATGATCACTGTCAGTGATATCAAAGCGACTTTTGAGTGACGCGACTTTGTCCTTCCTAACCAAAGCACGAATCGAAGAGCCGGAATTGCTGACCGTGTTAGTCGCGTTTAGTACTGTGCGGGTGCGTCTAGTTGTTTGAGGAGGTTTGAGCCGTTGGAGAATTAAATCAGGGATGGTTGATCGGCCATTGCCGAAAGTTGCCAAGAGGAGGGCCCGCAGGCCGATAACTTAACCCGCAACCACGACCTTCTTCCCGCCGCCGTTCTCGACGTCGTCGCCGACGCTGCGCTCGCCTTGTATTTCATTGGAATATCTTCTTTTTTTTAACTCAGTCGCTGTGCGTAACGACCATCACCTTTGCTTATCATCAGGCTCATGTAATTCGGCTCACCTAGCATTTGCTCTTCCCATCGTAACCACCATGTCCTCGTCGTCCTCCAACAATCACGAAGAGAAAGACGTCGAGCTATCGCCGGCGCGCAAGGAGGAGAATGGCTTGTCCAAGGACGCCTTTGACGAGTCGGATGAGGCGCTGCCGACTCCGGCCATCGCTACAACGCCCAAGCCAAAGCCAAAATTGTCGGCGGCGATGATAATACCCGTCTGGATTGTCCTCAGCTCGGCGGTCATCATCTACAATAATTACCTTTACAACACGCTCGCCTTCAAATATCCCGTCTGGCTCGTAACATGGCATTTAACCTTTGCTGTGCGTTTTACTTGTCTTTTCGCGGCCAACACTGACCGTTCCCATGCAGGCCATCGGTACCCGCGTATTGCAGAGAACGACTCGCCTCCTTGACGGCGTCAAGGATGTCAACATGACCAAGGATATGTTTGTCAAATCTATTCTCCCCATCGGACTGCTCTTCAGCGGCAGTCTCATCCTCAGCAATACGGCGTACCTGTACCTCAGCGTATCGTACATCCAGATGCTAAAAGTGAGCCGCGTCTTTCCCGCACCTGTCCAATTTTGACGGCACGGACGTTATCAGACACTAACTGTTTGCCTAGGCATTCAACCCCGTCGCTATTCTCCTTATCTCATGGACCTTCCGCATCGCTGAGCCGAACCGCAAACTCGCTGTCATCGTCTTCATGATCTCATGCGGTGTCGCTCTCGCCTCGCACGGCGAAATGCACTTTAACCTCTTCGGCTTCCTCATCCAGGCTGCCGCCGTCGCCTTTGAAGCCTCTCGCCTTGTTATGATTCAGATCCTACTACACGGACTTAAGATGGATCCTCTCGTGTCGCTGCACTACTACGCACCCGTGTGCGCCGGTATTAATCTCCTCGCCCTGCCCTTTACAGAGGGTCTCGCGCCCTTCTACGAACTTGCGCGCATTGGCCCTCTCATCCTCCTCAGCAACGCGTGTGTCGCGTTCTTCCTCAACGTCGCAGCCGTGTTTCTCGTGGGTGTGGGCAGTGGGCTCGTGCTCACGCTTGCGGGTGTGTTCAAGGATATCCTGCTCATCACGGGGTCGGTTCTCATTTTTGGGTCCGCGATTACGCCGTTGCAGGTGTTTGGGTACGCGATTGCGCTTGGAGGGTTGATCCTGTTCAAGCAGTCTGGAGGAAAATAGACTTATTAGACGTAGCATTCCTAGATTTCTTTTCGTGGTGTATATACATACATGCCTTAGTAACTGCTCTGTAAAAGTCGACATGGTACCTATATAATGGTTTTACTGAACCTGGTAATGTTGATTTGAAGCATTTCTATGCAACTGTTGTAGTCAAGCATCACAGAGGGAGGTTCATGCCTGTGGATAGGGCACTCACTCAGTTTTGGTCCTTGGATATGAAACACAGATGATGACAGGACTATGGTGAACAGCAATAGGGTGCCCCACAACAAGGGCAACAAATACATAGAGATGGATGCCAAGTTCAGTGTACATTTGATTTGGATGACCTTGGATGAGCTCTCTTTTCCAGTCAATTTGCCAGGAAGTAATAAGTATGATATGATTGTGACCAGTAGAGCTCCGAGGTTACATACAAGATACTTACTCGTTCATCATTTTCGTATCATCGTCTGTCTTCGAGAGACTACTCCCAGGTGTACAGTGTAACTGTACTGAAGTAGCATTTTGCAGTCAGTGGTTTAGAAAGGGTTGGATAACCTGTGACATCGACGGGGGGCAGACCAGATGCTCTGATGAGATAGGGTGCCATAGTGCGTGTTCAAAGCTATTGGATACCAACTCGATGCGTAAATCTATAGCTTCAAGCTTGAACGCGACCAAGAAACAACCGCTCACGGCGATGCGGGCCGAGCACCGGAGACTCTCAAGTTTCACATGCGGAACTGACTTTCATTAACTTGACCCACAACCACGACCGTCGATGCACTCGCCTTGTATTTCATTGGAATATCTTCTTATTAGCTCAGTCGCTGGACCATCAAAGTGATCTGCGGCCGGGAAATGACACGAAACGAGACTTGGGACAGTTTCGTCTCGTTTCTCGCTATACTTATCATCAGGCTCATCCAATTCGATTCACCTACTTCCCTTCGTAACCACCATGTCCGCCGATAATCAGGAAGAGAAAGACGTGAAGGCGCATAAGGAGGAGAATGGGTTAACCAGTAATCACGACGAGAAGGACGTCGAGGCGCATAAGGAGGAGAAAGGGTTGTCCAAAGACGAAGCGCTTCCGGCCCCAGCCATCGCTTCAACCCCCAAGCCCAAACCAGAATTGTCGGCGGCAGTCATGATACCCATCTGGATTGTCCTCAGTTCGGCGGTTATCATCTATAACAATTACCTTTACAACACGCTTGCATTCAAGTATCCCGTCTGGATCGTGACATATCATTTAACCTCTGCTGTGAGTTTTTCTTGTCTTTTCGCGGACATGGCTGACTGACCGTTTTCCATGTGCATGTAGGCCATTGGTACTCGCGTGTTGCAGAGAACGACGCACCTCCTTGACGGTGTCGAGGATGTCAACATGACGAAAGATATGTTTGTCAAATCTATTCTCCCCATTGGACTGCTCTTCAGTGGCAGTCTCATCCTCGGCAATATGGCGTACCTCTACCTCAGCGTGTCCTACATCCAGATACTCAAAGTGAGCCGCGTCTCTTTCCCGCCCTTGTCCTCCAATTTTTACGGACACTAACACCGTGACCTTGTCTAGGCATTCAATCCCGTCGCTATTCTCCTGATCTCATGGACCTTCCGCATCGCTGAACCGAACCGCAAGCTCGCTCTCATCATCTTCATGATCTCCTGCGGTGTCGCCCTCGCCTCGCACGGCGAGATGCACTTTAACCTCTTCGGCTTCCTCATCCAGGCTGCCGCCGTCGCCTTTGAAGCCTCTCGCCTTGTTATGGTTCAGATCTTACTGCATGGACTTAAGATGGATCCTCTCGTGTCACTGCACTACTACGCACCCGTGTGGGCCGGCATTAATCTCCTCGCCCTGCCCTTTACAGAGGGGCTCGCGCCTTTCTACGAACTTGCACGTATTGGGCCTCTTATCCTTCTCAGCAATGCGTGTGTCGCGTTCTTCCTGAATGTTGCGGCGGTGTTTCTTGTGGGTGTGGGCAGTGGGCTTGTCCTTACGCTTGCGGGTGTGTTTAAGGATATCCTGCTCATCACGGGGTCCGTGCTCATCTTTGGGTCTGCGATTACGCCGTTGCAGGTGTTTGGGTATGCGATTGCGCTGGGGGGGTTGATTCTGTTTAAGCAGTCTGGAGGAACGTAAGTAGAGTTGATAGATGGACTATTTCTAGAGTTTTTTTTCGTGTTGTATATACACATGTCTGGGTAGCTGCTCTGTACAAGTACCTATATAATGGATTTATGGAAACTGTTAGTATGGGGAATGTTGATGGGAGCTTTACGGAACGGTGCAGTTGTCTGGTGCTGTATAGAATTTGTGGTAAGCCCGGACGAGGCAAGTGTTACTTATGAACAGTCATATTTTGAAAGCTGTGATGATTCAGATGGCCGTATCACAAGGGGGTCAAAGGCAAGCGGAGATGTGGCGCAGATATACCTTACATGTTCCTGTGGATGAATACTAGTTAGGTTAAAACATTACTGCGCCACCAACCAAAGATCGGTAGTGACCATTCAAAATGGTTGCAGACTTGGAAAAAGGTTGATAACGGAGAGTGTAAAATGCAAAAAGTATTTCGAGATAAA
>QLPD01004719.1:0-15918 GCA_003314085.1 Hymenopellis raphanipes
CAGCACATCTAATCTGGAAACTACGGAACGAACGCGTGATCCAGACCGAGGATGAGCGTAAAGCTACAAAGAGGGAAATCAGGAACCGATTGCTGTACGCGTTGAACGACAGACTGCAACTGGATCAAGCAGCGATCAGGAAGAGAAAGAGTGCGAAGCACGGCGGAATATCTCCTGAAGCCATGATGGCAACATGGCAAGGAACGCTCGTCAATGAGCGGGACCTACCCCCAGACTGGTCTGGGGAAACCGGGGTTTTAGTGGGTATAGCATCATAATGAGTCACGCAGCAGTAGAGTAGCACAAGTAGTGTAGAATTTTCTTAGGTAGGTGAGTTGTAGGTAGAAGATTCCTGCTCGCGACTTCTTTGACTGCTGATGCCGAGTCCCACACGGAGTGCGTAAAAGCATTTCCTCGGGGTAACATCTTCTGTGCGAGGTTTTGTCCAGTTTCCTCGCGCCACCACGCAGGCCTGGGAGGACGACTATGTCGAAAACGTCTAGTACTATTCTAGATACTTCCCTATGCCACAGTTCAATAAACTATGCGTTTACCAAAAAAAAAAAAAAAAAGACAAGGACAAGATTTCCTAATTGGTTTCCCGGCATTCCCCCGTCCGCGGTGACCCGCTGGCGTTCAACGTTCATGAAAGAGAGTGGAGACCTTTCCTTAGGCACTTGCTATTCCAACAGTCCAGTTTTTTCATTGGAGGGTGCAATGATCAATTCAAGAATACGTATTAGAAGGTGGACATCGTAAATAAGGTAGAAACTCGAACCGTTGCACGCTGGTAACTGGATATTTCAGTTCCCAACACACAAACTCGCCACTTGTCCCATTCAGTACTATGGGATCAATGATAGAGCTGTAGGGTGTAGGATCAGGCGCGGAAACACTGTATCCCCTCTCCGACTGGGGCCGAATCTTCGTTGTGGATTCGATTGCTACGATCCATCTTTCAACCTCTTCTTTTCTGCAATCGTTGTCCGGTATGTATTGTACCATGATTACCAGACGGTCCCGGTACTGATCTGGGTTTTCTTGCAGGTAATCGTACTTGCGCTGAGAGACAACCTCTCGCATCGACAGTAGTTTGGCGACGACCCGTGCACGGAAATAATGAAGATCTCTGTCTGATAAGGGCAATGTCTTGAAAGCTACTCAGGAGATCAGTTACCAACAGCCAGTCAAAGAGAAACCAGCTCTCACTTCGTCTCATTACCTGCCACTCCTTGCATTGCTCTCGATGGACAGTCTTCCAAGCCCTCTTCTGACAATCGTGGCTGCAGAAAAGGACCGACTTGCATCCAGAGCAAGTCTGCAGATGTTCATAATGCGATTTGGGACACTAAAGTAAACAGTAAGGTCGATTAAGGGAGTTAGATGTCATGAGGAACATACCATGGAGTAAGAACATGAATTTTGTGGGTGTGGGACCCCAGTCAACGAAAACCGTCGAAGCTCATCTTCGATGCCGTAAATATAGTCCCGTGTCTTGGTGAATGCGTCCCATAACAAAGTGCTGTCCGAAGTACGCGTCAGATTTCTCTTTGATAATTTCCTGCACGACCTCAGAGCCTGGTAAAACACAGGTCTGTGGATAAGACTGATCTCTACAGTCTCGAAGAAGCCTTTGACCACCTGTACGACGGGTGCGCCAGGGTTGGGAAGCTCAGCGCATATTATTGCGATGACCTCGAAGGCGCGGCGCTCCAAAGATTCAATCATGGCCGCTGGGTAGCCCCCATGGACCCTAGGCCTCACAAAATTGTAGAAGTACGAAATGCAGACCTGAACACACCGCCGTGGATTCGATTCGATGACTTTCCATGGTACCTCTGGTGAGGCGCTTGGAGTCAGAATCAGGCGTTCCAGGTAGAGGAATATCACCGAAATGACTCTTTCTTTATGAAGGAGGTCGACGAGGCTAATGGAACCATCCGCCATGATGAGTATCATTTCCAACGTCGTGACGGTGATGGCCGAAGGATCTTCAATGTCCAGAAAGCCTATGCGAGTGAAAATAGCTCGACAAAGGACTTCCAATCGCTCCTGCCCCATGCGCTCTAAAATATCGCGCTCGCGTAGCTGTTCTCTCAGTGTAATGGGCCCCGCATTCTTGCTGAGCTCGAGAAATGCGCTCAGAGCGCGTGATATTTGGGGTCCTAATCGATTATGTGTATCCATGGTGTACTCCCCCAACAATATGTGGATCCATAGATGACAGAAACAATCCGTCATATCATATAGCGATTCCGACATCACCGATATCATTCGAGTGGCGAAGACATCCACTAGTTTTAGGATGTTGAATAGAGCATGGTCGATGATTTCCGGGGCAGAGTCGTGGATAGCTTGGCGCGAGGCCTCCGACGCATCAAGGACATAGCATCGCATGAAGAAACACATCCATTTCACTATGATAGGCCAATGCGATCTGAGAGTTGGCATAGTTCCCACGTCGCGAAGCACGACAGTAGATCCAAGCGACTTGCGCAAGGCCTCCATGCATCGCTGCATAGCAGAGATTTGCTCGAGACTAGTCTGATACCTCAGACGATAGGAAGAGTAGCCATTGCCAGTCGCAACGTTGGCGTGGTATCTGATTCCGGACAGGACATGTGGAAAGTAGGTGGAATGCGTTTGACATCGGCGGGCCAAATCCTCGATGTCAGGCAGCGAGCCCCGTGAGGCTGAGATCTTGGATTTTCCTCAGTCCTGATGACGGTCGATGCGCATCCGTGCTCACCTGCATCCGTTGCATGTTAAAGTGATGATGCGCGCGAATCACAACCGTGGAATTTCTCGATCAGGACTCGCCCATGACCCTTGATTGAGCTTGATCTGTCCATGTCACCACCGCCATCAAAACTCCAGAATGCTCAAAAACCCAGTGAAAAGTCCATTCAAAGTGTCTTCGTGACAACAGATGATTTGTTCGTCGAAAGATATGAAAGCACTTTCCTATGTTTCTCAGCCGTTCATTCAATGTTTCTTGGATTCAACAATCTGTGATTGAACTTGAAGCTGGTAGACGGTGTTATCTCTCGCGTTCCGTGGCAGGAACGTTGGTTTCTGATACTGACTCCTCACCCCCTCCCCCAATCGTATACGTTGCAACATATCGCACCTTCCATTTCGCATCTAGACAAAAAATCAGCTTCGTTCGAATGCGCAGTGAATCAATACGACCGACTTTTGTAGTTCTCTGGATTTTGAACAGTCTCCACACAGGAACCCGGACAGCCCGCATCTTCGAAGCCCGTTTTATCGCCAGCCCACTGTCCACACAACGTAATGTCGAATGTCAAGACATGGTCCACAAAGTGAGTTTCCACTGGACATTTGTCGCCATTAGCCAAGAACGACGCCGGCGTATCCCAAGTGGAAGGCTGAGGAGCGTTGTTTGTTATGTCTTCTGGTATACTGTCCCGAGGAAAGAACCAGATTCTGATGCCTTCAGAGTCCCTCAGCTGAGCGAAGACGCCTCCACCGCCTTGATTGAAGCCTTCTCCGTAGGACGCTGATGATTGATCTGTCATCCCACAGCCACGATTGTTTCCATCACCAACTGTACACTCTGTGTTCAGAATGTTGGCTGTCATCTTCACGGAATCATCAAGCGTGCAACCGGGTCCCGTGTGATACGTATATTGATTCGCCTTCTGGTTGTGTACACCCTCGAGGATGTCTACCTCGCCTGAAAGGAGTTGTTAGTTCAGAAGCCAGACACAAGCAGAACTCCTACCGTTATTGGGCCAGTCTCCCCCTACAGTCCTTGAGAGCAACATTAGCCAAGTAGGTCCGCTGGAAATAAGCAACTGACCACCACGCAGGCCAGACAGAACAACCATAAGGCATACGCTCTATGTACGCAATTATCAAGGCATCGTTATAGGTTTTCTTAGAGCTGATGCGAACACTGTTTGAATTATAAGTACAGAACAGCACGTCTCAGGCGACCGACACTCACGAGTTTCTATTCTGACCAGCGTCCAAAGTAGTCGAGTCATCCACGACCATCCAGAAAGCGCCGTCGTCGTCAACGTATGACAAGTTCTGTGACCGCGCCTCGTCCACCGTAAGAAAATTGACCAATCCATCGGTCGGGTCCTTCTCCGAAAAGAAGTCCCATTGTCTGCGAGCCGAGAGATCAGTTCGGTGGAAGGAATGGCAGAATGAGCCAACTCACTCGAAGAAGTCAGCTCCCTTGAACATATCAGCCAGCTGGAATTTACCACCACCGGTCGTGGTACTGTTCCCATCGCCACTGCCGTCCGTGTTTGTGTCAGTCTGGTCTCCATCGTCCTCTTCTCCCGTGGTAGTCCCGTCATCCTCTGTGGTGGTGTCATCTCCCGCTGTATCATCGGTGGCCGAGTTATCATCCCCGGCCGCACTATCATCGCCCTCTGCTGTGGCGTCATCCCCACCTGCCGGCCCATCATCCTCCAGAGCCGAATCTTCCATGTCTTCTCCGTCCAGGGCAATTCGACGACTATTTAGAGGATGATACGTCGCCGGGGTTGTCTCAACAGGTACCGGAGCGCCACGAAGAAACACCCCGCCGAGAGCCGTGAGCGGGCTCCGTCTGTCGGCCATATGGATTGGTAATGAAGCCGTCAGAGAAATACCAGAAAGAAGGATGGAGCAAGCGAGTATGCGCAGCATAATGAACTCGGGAGGCTTTGAAAAGAACGAACAAGACCAGCTTGCAACTGTGCCCAGCACGCAGAGAGAAGAGGGATTGGATCAACCGATAAAGAGAGGATAGGCATGGATTCCGTTTTATAGCCTGTACCCTAGAGACGTAACACAGAGAAGTATTTTGGGTGAAGAGCGTGTATTCATGGCGCAGAGCAACCATCTTTCACAGTGGTGAAAGCCGCGACCACTGCCAAGAGCGCATCGTCAGTGTGTTGCCACGGGAATTGGAGGTAGGGTACGCGGATGTATACGCGGGCACAGGCGGTCAGCATAGATGTAGGTCCAAGTGCAACGTTGCAACGATCGCCGGCGATCTCACTGCGGATCATGGAAATCCGAAAAGGCTTCGCGCTCAACCTGGTGTTGGGCGACAACGCGGTCATGGCACCCGCTTGTGCGCAGAACGGACGCATTACGGGGGAGTTGGTCGCATCTATCGTCTAGGCCAAGAAGTTACTTCCAGGTGGTACGCGGTTGCTCTAGCAAAAGTTTGTCTTTTATTCCATGCGTAAATCCAGTTAATACGACCACATAAAATAGCTAGATAAGTAAAGAAACATCATAAAACCAGCACGTTCAACGTGAAAATAGCGTGGCAGACGTCTAGCATCCGCGATAGCAGCGAGAGTGTGTATAGTACAGCGTGTGTATCGAAAGCGATCTATGTCGTCAAAGAAGGATAGCATGAATTGAATTATTTGGCTTGGTAGACAGCGATGTAGTCGATGTCCCACTTCGCGGCTGAAACAACTGAGTTAAGTCCACAGGTCCAATAGTAGTCTAGTCACAACTCACTCTTAAAATTGGTGGGGTCCGCCACGGTATCTGCACACGTCCCCGAACAACCGTCAGAAGAAAACGAACTGCCACTCCAATCACCACACAGACTGGTGTCAATAACCAATGAGTGGTCGTGGAAATTTTCCGATGTCGAACAACCGGAAGAAGGGAAGAATGCAGAGGGAGCACCCCAACTTGACGGATCGGGACTGTCATCCTCGATGTCCTGTGGAATCTCGCAACGAGAGAAGAAGTAGATGGAGATGCCCGAATCGTCCCAAAGGGTAGCATAAACACCGCCCGCCTCCTTGTTGAAGCCGTGCCCATACGATCGCGTGTCGGTCTCTTTGAACGCACATCCACTATTGTGGCCAGCGCCGGAAGCGCACGTGGTGCCAAGAATGGTGGACGTAGCGACCTTCGCATCCTCCAACACACAGTTCTCGCCTGTGTGAACTGTATACTGGTTGGTTTCCTGGGTGTTCACGCCCTCCAAAATATCAATTTCACCGGAATTCGGCCAGTTCGGGCCTACAGTCCAAAAAGCGGGCCATACAGAACAACCATGAGGCATCGACCAAAATGATGCGATGAACAGGCCACCGTTGTACTGCTTCTTGCTGCTGATGCGAACCCTAAAGCGCCATGAAGTGAATTAACGAAGACAAACATGTTTGTCCGACTTACGAGTCGCGCGACTGCCCAGAACTCAGATAGGTTGTGTTATCGACCTGGAGAACAGTTGTGCCATCATCCTGAACAAAGGCAAGTCCTTTCGAAATGGCATCCTCCTTGGTCTGGTAGTTGACAAGACCGTTCGTCGGATCAGCGGCGGAGAAGAAATCCCATTGACTGTATAGCTATTAATATCGAGTCCAAAGGGAGAGGAGAAGGGGCGACAAACTCTAAGAATGATTCGCCAGTGTACATGTCCTCGATCTCATAAGTTGCCCTCTTAGCATAGCTATGGGAAGCGGTGCGGCTGAGCTTGCTATGACGCGAGGATAGCTGTCGGGTGTCGTGGAATCCGAGAGCGCTGACAAGAACGGGAAGAGACACAATAAGATATGTGAAAGACAGCATGGTGAGGCCGGATGGTAGTAGTGTGTGGATAGAGGGAAGGTATGTATGACCAGCAAAAGAGAATGGGCGTAAGAAAAAGAGGGAAGTCTACCAGGCGGTGGTGGTCGTAAAGGAAGGAGCACCTTGTGTGGGCAAGAAGCAAATTTTCCTTATGGCATAAACCAGCATGGCCATTGTTCCAACATTGTTCAGCGATCAACAATCGATCGGAATCTTCTCCTTCATTATCCCCTTTTGAGGAGTATTATGTGAGGCCAGTGCCTGTCATTTTCTGCGGGCGGTGCAGAGACGCCGAAGTCTCCGCAAGTGACGGCAACTCTGTCCACGTCGCGGCTGGTCCAGGCAGATGCTCCCAGAATGCTCCTCTTGTCCTCCTCGACAAATTTGACGACATGCCAAGCTCCAACGGTGACGCTCAGCGTGATGCGCGCATAGAGCAGATTCTTGATTTCCAACGCCTGGTGGACATTTGCCAAATCCACGTCAATGCGCAGCCCACTGTAATTACAGCATTGATATTATCATCTCTCCGCTTTGATCCAACTGAACTTGGAGAACACGTTCAACAATTCATGTAAAATTGGAGTGCCATCCAGGTTTCATGTGGCTGGATTCAATGCCGTTGTGGACGCTCTAGTATTATCGAGAGTAGATACCGATCTTGCATCCGGAGGGAAAGGCAATGCAGAGTGAAACACACCTCCTCAAGACGGGTTTGACGAGAGGAAGAGAGGACTTTGTAGGGATTTCCGACCTAATGTGTGAGGAGGCGACCGTTGCTTCAAAGGGAATTGCTGGGATCGGAATTCGACTAAAATGTACGTTGCGTTGACGAGAATTGGCGTAACCGCCGATCATGATAGGGAAAGACGAGGTTACACCGGATAGAAGGAACGCGGACGACGCGGCAACATCGCAGTTCAATTGGTTTTCCTCGCGGCAACCTGTCGCCTGTCCCATTCTGCTCTCCACCTCACCCATTCCTCGCCCCTCCCACCATCCGCCCAAACGTCCCATCCGTCCCTGATTTGGAGCCAAGTAGAGACAGGATTCTCCAGGAGAAAAACCTTAATCTTTCCAAATAGAGACCGTGGTCGACGTCGTGGCAAGTATTCGCATACGACATAGAGCGAAACACCCAAGGCTACACCGATTCCAAAACCCCAGAATATCTGGTAGGAATTGTGGTATCCAAGGTTGTATCTTGGCAGAATAGGTGAGTCTCAAGCGGAATGTACAAGAGGACATGGTTTACCGTGAATAGGCGACAAGTCCGGCCCACGCTGAAATGGCACAGTATACTGTTGCTCGCCAAGTAAAATCCAGTAGCCGATACCCAGTCGAGCCAAACTCATGTCGAAAGAACAAGTGGCAGATCAGAAATGAAGCAAAGTAACCCATATATTGACTGTGTGAAGAGGGAAAGCCATAGCCGTTGCCTATATGATCTAGACGCTGAAGTATGTGAGTGTTGACACGATAGTGAATATTCCAAACGCACCAATAGGTCGGTCTTGTTTGACGAGTCGTTTTATGACCCAATTAAGACCTTCACAGGCGAATTGACCAGCCCACATGACGATGATAATGAATTCGCGAGTCTGGACTGCTAGAGATGCGTATGCAGCCTAGAACGATTAGCTGGAGTATATTGCCGTAGTAGCAAACATCTACCATGAGTAGGATGGGACTCAATGTCATCAAGGCGAGGAATAGGGAGAATATAGATGAATCGTCATCTAGAACTGGCCTCAATACGAGTAACTAAAGAGTAGCAAGATCGTACATAGAACGTGCGTCAAGTCGAGAGAAGCTGCCATTTGAGAGAGGTGGTAGTCCTAAGCCAATCGCAGCACGTGGCCACTTCATCATAAATACCGTAAACTCCGTCACCCAAATCCTTCATCTCCTTCCATGTCCTTCCCAGTCAAAGAAATCGCGACAAAACCCTTTGAAGGCCAGAAACCGGGCACATCTGGCCTTAGGAAAAGGTTCGGCGACGTCCAGCGCTGCTCTACTAGTCATCACTGACCGTCGACAGGGTCAAGGTTTTCCAGCAGGAGGTGCGCTCCTGAAAAACGCGTAGCAAATACGCTCTGCTCACATCTCCCTGCCTGCAGCACTACACCGAGAACTTTGTCCAGTCCATCTTCGACTCCATCGACGCCAAGGGCCAGACGCTCGTCATCGGTGGTGATGGGCGATACTTCTCGCCCGAGTGCGTGCAGGTGATCCTCAAGATCGGCTCTGCGAACGGCGTCGCCAAGTTCATCATCGGCAAGGACGGTATTCTTTCGACTCCCGCCGCTTCCAATGTTATCAGGAAGTACAAGGCGTATGGCGGTATTCTCCTGACTGCCAGCCACAACCCAGGTGGTCCGAACAACGATTTTGGTATAAAATACAACGTCTCAAACGGCGGACCTGCTCCTGAGGGCGTCACCGATAAGATCTTCGCCATCACAAAGACCATCAGCAAGTACAAGATAATTGAAGACAAGCCTGTAAGTTTCTTTGGAATATATGCGCGTATCTAACCCATGTTTGCCAAATCAGTTGGATCTGTCCAAGATTGGCGAATTCAAGTACGGTCCCTCGGCAGTGTCTATTATTGACTCTGTGGCCGACTATCTCGTCCTACTTGAGGAGATTTTCGACTTCCCTCTCATCAAGAGCTTCCTATCCTCTCACTCCAATGACTATCGCGTCTTGTTTGACGGCTTGCATGGTGTCACCGGGCCTTACGCGTCGAGAATTTTCATCGATGCTCTTGGCCTTCCTCCATCCTCTGTCCAGAACTGTGTTCCCCTGCCCGACTTTGGTGGAGGGCATCCTGACCCCAACTTGACCTATGCGCATACACTCGTCGACGCTGTTGAGAAGAATGGCATCGAGTTTGGTGCTGCTAGTGATGGCGATGGTGACAGGAACATGATCTACGGCAAGGGCGCGTTCGTTACTCCGTCCGACTCCGTTGCTATTATCGCGCACTGGGCCGATGTCATTCCGTACTTCAAGAAGGGAGGTGTCAAGGGACTTGCTAGGAGTATGCCAACTAGCAAGGCTATCGACCTCGTCGCTCAAAAGAAGGGTCTAGAGTACTTTGAGGTTCCAACTGGTGTGTGACAGTTCTACCAGTGGCGCGATATACGCGCTAACGAGCTATAGGCTGGAAGTTCTTCGGAAACTTGATGGACGCTGGACGATTGTCTATCTGTGGTGAAGAATCCTTTGGTACCGGTTCGGATCACATTCGCGAAAAAGATGGTCTATGGGCTGTTGTTGGTAAGTGTATGGTGATCTCTGAGATTGGTCTATATTGATCATCCATGCAAAGCGTGGTTGAACATCATTGCTGCTGCGAATCGTGATTCGCCAAACAAGCTTATTGGTATCAACGATCTTCTCGAAGAGTTCTACGGCATCTATGGTCGTTCATTCTTCAGCCGATACGACTACGAGGAGGTTCCGTCCGAGGGCGCATCGGAGATGGTGGCGCACATCAACAAGGCGCTCGACTCGGGATCGTTGACTGACACCACCCACTCTTCTGCATCGACGGGCGAAAAGTACACCGTCTCGGGAATGTACAACTTTGAGTACACGGACTCGATTGACAAGAGCGTGTCCAAGAACCAAGGACAGGTTATCACGTTCTCTGATGGTTCAAGGGTGGTGTTCAGATTGAGTGGTACTGGCAGTCAGGGTGCGACGGTCAGGATGTACGTTGAGCGCTACCTTGCACCCGAAGCGGGCAAGGAGGCATTGAAGAAGGATGCTGCGGACGGTCTCAAAGGTTTGATTGAAGTTGCGCTCCAGCTCAGCAAGCTCAAGGACTTCCTTGGACGGGAGAAGCCTACCGTTATCACGGCAAGTTGCTTTCCTTTTCCGATTTACCTTGTCTGATGCATTGTTGCGCAGTAATCGTTTTGGTACGCTGGTGGCTTGTTCAAGCGGGAAAAAATAAACGGACAAAATGGAATGTATAATAGCTTAGAATATGAAGGAGCCATACGAGGCCATACGTTTGAGTTCAAGAAGCCAGAGCTAAGAGGATTGAAATATTGAAATGTGAAATGTCAACTCAGGGTCATTCCGTGATCGATCACAAGCCTGAACCCGAACACTCATTCTCCTACGATGCTGTTTACGACTTGGACGCCGACGACCTCTGGTTGGTAACTCGGGCTGGATCTTTTCATCTCCCAGTAAATCAAAGGCTACCCTCACCATGTCTCCTCGTAAACGTGTCAGGCTGACAGCCAAACCTAAATCGCATAAAGTATCGAGAGGGAAGGAATACCAGGATTTGCGGGCAGATGGGACACCAACAGAGGACGAGTTCGAGTCTTGGGACGAGTATGGACGCTTTGTTGTCACTGACCAAGACGAAAAGAGTCATGAGGTGAAGAAAGGAGATTGGTATGACCATGCAGGCTTGTTCGCTCCTTCCCAATCTAATCGTTCTTTTATTTAGCGTACTTGTTCTACCTCCAGACCAACCCGCAGATAACGCTGACTTTTGGGTCGCTCGTGTTCGCGCTATTCGCTCTCCATCCACCGATACCCACAACGTTTGGGTCAAAGTTCAATGGTTCTACTCGCCAGCTGACATGGCACCCATAGTCAAGACATACGCCGCCTCCCTTCCCTCATCACCCTCACATTACTGCCACTACGAACGCATATTCTCAGACCACTTTGACTTTATCCACCACGCGACCATCGACGGCGTCGTTTCCATTACGCGATACGAGGAACATAGTCTTTCCCCAACCTACATCGCACCAGACTCTTTCTGGACTAGATACGACTACGAGCGCGGGACGCGATGTATTCTACCCAGACCCCTTCCGTTCCAATGTACAGACGGCGAGACCGGCCTTGGCAAGCGGAAGAGGAAGAACGAACGCAGATGCGGGGCATATCAGCCCGATGAGATTATGCACTTGTGTCCGAATCCTGACTGTATGCGCTGGTGGCACGCGCGCTGTCTGTCTCCATCTCCGTCACCGTCGACTACGCCGCCCCTTCCGCATCGTACGCGAGGTAAGCGCAAATCTAGCATGAGCGCGCCAGTCCTAGACGCCCTCGCCATCCAGCGCATCCTCACTTCCTCGTCTCATCTCAAGATTGGGGCGTTCGATCCGTCTCTGCTACAGGGTCTGGGGCAGGACATTATCGCAGCCGCTAGCCAACCCATGGTTCGTGGCGGCCGCTTTGGTATCGTTGGGAATGTACGGGAGGTCGCTGAAGCTCGGTCGAGAGTGTTGCATGCGTTGGAGGATTCTGCCTCTTCGGAAGATTGTGTGCATGATGAAGAGGTGGTCCATAAGAAGAAGAAAGCGAAGTCCATGAAGGCTGGGAAGTTGAATAAGAGCAGTGTCACGTCAGCCAAGAAGAAGAAGAATGAGCCGTCGTCATTTGATTGGGAGCGAGCGGTTGTCGATGCAGAGGGGGCGTATACGTGTCCAAGATGTGGAGGCGCAATCTGATGTGTTGTATGTCGTATTTTCTCTTGTTGCTTTATCCATTTGTTGTTGTATTGTAATTTTAGGTGTCACAGAATAGCTATTTATCGGACCCCACTCAATCATGTTCGCTATCGAGATCGCATGCTTGTTCTCTAATGTGGGATGGACTTCTGGCGCTGAGCAATGAGGTTTACAGTACGTGACCTCCAGTTGAGGTGCATAGTCAAATTTTCACACCTTCAGCTTGTTAAAAGATTGAATTTCTCTCAGCTTCGTTGAAAGAGTAAGCACTGAAGCGTGACGAAACCCTTTCGCGAAATATCTGGGAATCGATCAAAATGTAAGAGAAGATCGAGGCCTGAGGACTCGAGACGTACGTAGTGCGGAATGGAAGATGGGATAGGACACACTGCAATAAGGCCAGTGCATGGGGCCATGGTCGACAACAAGAATTCCTGATATCCGGTTGCGTCGGGTAGGTACTTGACACCAGCCGCTCACCAAGCCGATCCGATTGCGGATCGTCATATTCGAGGTCAACCTTTCGGAATGCAACGAATGACACCCCAAGAGCGGGCTCGACATTGGAGCAACACTATTTAGCTGGCGTCACCCCTGCCCTACATGCTAGAATAATGATTGGGAAAAGCATTCGCGCTTACATCGGAATCCACCTCGTCATAGGCTTTCTTCGAGCCATCGCGCCGGCCAGTTTTGCCTACATCTTCGCCTGTATAATGCTGCGCACCTTCGTATTCTCGCCATGGATATCCCTAATTGCCGTTCTGGAGGCGCTTTTTTATTTGTTCGTTTATCTCCCACGACGATCAAAGATTATACGGGTAATACTCCTTTTCGCGTCTTTGATACTTATTGACTATACAGCAGCCTCCTTTACACGCGCCGGAACCGCTCACCAAGGAAGAACGGCAGTACATGTTCTTGAATTGCACCCAGAATCCGGCGAATCTCCCGCAATGGTTTCTCTCTTTGGACAGTTCTGCAATCAGGCGAGAGAATGTAATTGATTGGCTTTTGTGGGCGTTTTTTGAAGTCAAAGCAGAGGATGTCGAGAAGGAAGAGCTTTTGGAATGGAGCGACGAGATAAGCTCTTATGTTGAAGCACTGGAGAAAGTCGTTGGCCATTCATTTCCTCCTGGCCGCAACAATGAGATCAAGAGCATGAGGCTTAGCTTCGATCCCATCGTGACACTCCATAGGCCGCTCACATTGTACATTGTGGGTCCCGTCCCATCACCTATGATCTAATGCTTATTGTGCAACAGATCGTCGGGTTCTTGGATCTGTTCACAGCTTGCAATTTTACCGTCATTGGACTGAAGCATCACGCTCCGACGCGTTGGTTCCAAGAATTTCCCTCGCGTCCTTGGACCCTTCTTTCGCGCAAGTCCGTCACGCCGGAAATGCCGTACTGGTTCCGGCCGCATCGTTCAACAACGAAGAAACCCATAATATTCATCCATGGGGTTGGTGTGAGTCGTCGACTTGACCCGCTGTGTGATTGCTCTGATGCTGTCCATAGATAGGGCTTCTCCCCTACATACTCTTCATGCGCGAGCTTGATCCAGAGGTGGGAATCCTGCTCATAGAGATCCTTCCCGTCAGTACACGCATGACTTCCATGCCCATCCTTCCTCGGCCGGTCATGCTAGACACGTTCTACACGATCACTTCATCTCTGAACATCTCTGAAGCTATCTTGGTTTCTCATTCCTACGGCACCGTCGTCGCGGGGCACATCATGCGCTCCCAACAACTGGCTCGTCGTGGAGAGTTGCCGCCGCTGCCAACGAAGATCGCCGCGTATTGCTTAGTCGACCCCATTCCCTTCCTCTTGTATTTCCCTGACATTATATTCAATTTCCTCTACCGGAAACCGAGCACTGCCAATGAATGGCTGTTGTGGTACTTTGCTAGCCGTGATGCTGATATAGGGAGAACCTTGGGGCGACATTTCTTTTGGATGGAGAATGTCGTGTTCAAGGAAGACCTCGAGGGGGAGACGGTGGGGGTGGTACTTTCGGGCGAAGATCAGGTTGTGCCGGCCAAGCACGTGTGGACGTATCTGACTGGAGAAGAGGCGGATGACGAGTCACATCGCTGGGTCAGTGAGACCACGATGTTAGAGGTGCTGTATTACCCTAGTGCGGACCATGCGACAATTTTTGACCGGAAAAAGACTAGGAGCAGGGTTTTGGAGATTGTCGACAGACTTTCAAGAGGCCCTGTTGAGTAGATGCCTGCAGTTCATAATGCTGACCGTGTGTGTTTGCTACATATAGCATATGATGTTTGGTAGCAAGTTTAAAGGTAAAGAGTGCCCACAACACAGAATCACCGCCTTCATTGCCATCTTGCGTCTGGTTCGGTTGTTAGCTTGACCTTACAGGTTCTTCCGTTTCCAAATTAATCTTACTGCTGGATAGCAGGTCGGCGCATTTTCCATCTTAGTACCTTCCCTGCTGGCTCGTGGTTTTGCTTGTTAGGTGCAGATGTTGTTCCACCTCCACCACCTTCCAAATGTCTGCAAGAGGTGAATTTGGGTTGAGTATTGGTCGGGAGTACTTCGCGGCCAGTGGGCTTGTACAAAGCTCTGCCTTGGGCCAGCAATGATATCTGGAATGATAATGAGAACTGAAAACACCACCCCCATCGACAGCGAGTGACGGGGGATGAAACGGAGCTGCTGGCGCAAGTTGGCAGGTGTTGGAAGTGCTCAGACGCCGGGGGTAGTAGGTACGATCAAGTAGACTCAGACAATTATTTTGCGCCACACATCATCTGCTCACTGTAGGGTGGTGAAGTAAACCCTAGGTTTCGATACACCTCGGGTTTACTGCAGTTAGTAACGGTATTGATATGGTATTGAAACCCCCAGGGGTTGGGAGGTAGGTTTCGATACCGGCATGTGACCTCTCACGTGACAGCGCGCCGGCGCTGAGGACAAGAAGGCAAGGGCGGGACAGAGGCGGGACCAGGGCGGCGAGTGACCTGCGCCACATCACGTGTCAAGAACACGTGCCGGTATCGAAACCGTTAGTAACGGTTTCAAAACCGGGACCTCCCGGGGGGGTCGATATCGATACTGTTAGTAACATCCCCGGGAGGTTTACTGCGCCACCCTAGCTCACTGCTCAGTGCTCACCTCTGAACTCTCAAGGCCAAAAATGATGGGCCTGACCGGGAATTGAACCCGGGACCTCCTCGATAAAGTCACGTGACTTCCCTAACAAGGAATCATACTACTAGACCATCAGGCCATGTGCGAGGGGAGTTTTGTACTCACTTAAGAAGAAGACTCCGAATCCCGCCTCCAAGCGTGCAGGATGAGATAGGAGAACACCAGTATCAAGGATGTCATTTGGGGTGAGTTCCCGGCTGAGGGGAAACAGAGGTCAAGACGGTTTCCGCTGGGGAACGCCACACTGAGATGTGGGGAAGGGGAAACCGAATCGCCACAGCAGCCGGAGACTCTGGTGAAAGGCTGATCATGACCTGGACCTGGAAGCGGATCCAGACAACCCACCACCACGTAGGGGGCGTTGGACGGTGGGGAGAAAATGCGAGCAACGATGAGCAGGACGCCGATTTCCTAATCGGGCATCCCCCCAAAAAGTATCCTAGAATGGAATACATGTCTATCTACACGATGCCGTCCACCTCTTAGACTTGACCTGGCAGACGCTCTGAGACCCTCATGCCTCGGGCCTTGAGCATCTGCGTGTCAGATCGAATAGGACGACTAAAGAGGACTAAAGGGTATCAATCAATACGCCACATCACAACATCCCGCCTATGTTCTCATGTGCTGCCCCACACTCGTGTACTTATTGACCAAGCTCAATTCGAATAGGCC